>JASDQU010587313.1:86346-111443 GCA_032191745.1 Picea mariana | reverse complement strand
GGAAGAGGGGGAAGAGAGAAAGGGAGAGGGAGATATAGAGGGTGAGATAACAAGCAAGAGAGAGGGAGATAGTAGTTGGATATAGAGAGGAATATAGAGGGAGGAGTGAAAGGGGGTGGAGGAGAAGGGGGGAGAGGAAGAGAGAGGGGGGCTTGGGAGGGGGAAGAGGAAGAGACAGAGGGGGGGATGTTTTATGTTAAGAGGAATTTGTGGGTGTTATTTATTCTAATAATGCATGTGCTTTAGGAATGTGTGCACGTTCCTAAAGAAATATGTGTTATTTTCATTTCATTTTTTCTAGGAATGAGTGTGTGTTCCTCAGTACATGTTTTTTAGGAACGTCTACATGTTCATAAATAATGAAAGTTATAAGTGTGTGTGAAGGTTTAGTGAGTACCGAGGATGTAGGATTAAGAATGTGTGCATGTTTCTATAAATTTGGTAAAGTACAAAAAAAGTAAGAGATGTCCTTAGGTTAGATTATTGAGAATTAAAAAGAGAAAAAGATAATAAGATAAATGAGATCCTATAAAAATATGTGACATTGGCACTTTATTCACTTTGAAATATGAAATCCACCAATCTCAGGGATGCCCATAAAGAATTAATAATAGTTCACATTGAAAAAGGAACATCATTAAAATGTTGGATGTTAGTGACTACAAAAACATTAAACCTTCAGGAAAAGATTATAGAAGTATACAAAATTAAGAGTTCAGTTAAATGGGGATGATGAAATTCGTTGTTGGGGTATTATTTGTAGGTATACCTACCGAGATATACTCCTAGATAATGCGAGGGAAATATTTTTGGCATTTCAATTCTTTTGTTTCACTAAATGAAAAGGACATGATGCAATGTCCTATATCAAAAGGTTAGTATGAAATTAATTCCAATCATATTACACTTTATACTCAAATTACACTTTATACTCAAGTGAAATTGTTCCATAATTTAAGGTGTGTAATGTTGATGCTAAGATCACCCTTAGTGCACTTGCGAAGCTTAAATGATGGTATAATAAGCTCAAATTACACTTTATACTCAAGTGAAATTGTTTCATAATTTAAGATGTGTAATGTTGATACTAAGATCACCCTTAGTGCACTTATGAAGCTTAAATGATGGTATAATAAGCCCAAATTACACTTTATACTCAAGTGAAATTATTCCATAATTTAAGGTGTGTAATGTTGATGCTAAGATCACCCTTAGTGCACTTGTGAAGTTTAAATGTGATGCAAAGAGACATGACCGTACCCCCGATCGTGCACTCCCCCTCACAGGATCGTTCTCAAAATCCCTCTTTGAGCCGAAGCGGCTCTTCTGATCCCCTGCTGGAATCCTTGCACAAAACCAGATCCACAGGTCCTTCTCCCTCTCTGCATGGTCTTCAACACTTAACCGTGGTTATCCCCGATTCTCTATCGGGGTTTTGAGGTTCTTGCTGTCGAGAGTTCCTGCTCTCTCGATTCCCCGATCACCGATGAGCTCCTTTCTCATCCTAAGCCCCTGTGGCTATGCTTTTTTGGTCCATATGACCTGCCTCCGTGACCATGACCTACCTCCTTTAGAGGCCACTCCTATCGGGGTTTCAGTGTTTTTGATGTCATGATACTCTTGTCTCCAAGACTCGCGATTCCCCGATTCACGATATGTCCCTAACACATCAGCCCATCAGGATAAGCTCTGGTCAATGTGACCATCACTCCGTGACCGCTACCTTATCCATCAGGGCTATGGGGTTTCCCATGTCAAAGTGCGCATGTCCACGGGACTCGCGATATGTCGATCCCTGACTCTTCCTGGATCCTTGACACTCATCCTACCTAAGATCCATGGCTGTGGTCTCTTCTCGCAGCTCCGGGGCTCAACATGCCTCAACCCCTTAATCTCGAAACTCCCGATATGCTGACGACGCTCGATCCTTTGCCACCTATCTGCCACTGACTACTCCTGTTCTCCACTCACCGACTTTAATATGGCCCACACTGTCCTCCAGCTGTCGGGATATCGCTTCTCACAATCTCGCAATCCCTGTGGCCAAATTCTCGAGTCTTTTCTCGTGAGACTCCGATACATGATCCCACATGCGGATCCGACGGTCCTCTTACGATCCAGATCCAACGACTATTCTCCTTCTTGCTTCTCGCGTCTTCATGACTTGGGATGCCCAACACTTGGGCCTTTACCCTGCGAACTCCCGAGTTCGCGAGATCTCTCGATCTCTGCCACGCGTCCTCTCCAAATGGACGGTTCTGATATTCCCTCGCGACTTCGAGACTTTCGATGTCTCGATTCTCTTGCTCTCAGGAACTCCGATTTCCCGATCTGCGACTTTCGTCTGATTCCTGACACCTGTCCCTCAGATGGATGGCTTTGATTATGTCGAGGTTTTCAACCTAGATTTCCCCTATGCCTTGTCCACGGGAATACCGATTTCCCGATGCGCCAAATGCCGATGGCGGTTGATATCTGCCACGTGTCCTCTACAAATGGACGGCTCTGATCTTGTCATTGTTTCGAGACCTGCAAGTCCCGATGCTTGGTGCCTCTGATCTCCGATACGGACGATCGTGTGACACGCGCCCCTCCTTAGATGGACGGCTCAGATTCAGTGTCGGGGTTTCCAACCGGTATTTCCCCGATCTCTTTTCCACGGGAACACCAATTTCTCGATGCGCCAAACACCCATGGTGCTTGATATCCGCCACGTGTCCTCTACCAACGGACGTCTCCGATCCTTGTCGAGATTTCTCCTCCTATCCACAAGGACTTAACCTCTGTGTAACTTCCACAGATCCGACGGCTGTCGGGATTTCTGCTCAGATCTAACAGCCCAGACTTGTTCTCCCTCTGTGCGTGCTCCTCCGTTTTCTCCTTGAACTTGAAAACCAACGGCCCAGATTCTATTAGCTGATTCAACGGCTACTATGCTCCTCCTTAAGCTTCCTGCGTGCCTGCTCCTATGCTTAACCTCTGCGCAGCTTCTCCCGATCCAACGGCTGACAGGACTTCTGTATGAGATCCGATGGCTATCGGTCTCCTTCTTCTGTAGGCTCCTTCTGAGCTTNCTCCTTATAGCTCGACTCTGTGCGTGGAAGCACTCTCTCTCCTGAGTGTATCCTTTCTTCGAATCCTCAGAGGATTCTTCGACTCCTGCATTCCTGCAGAGTCCTCAGATGCACTCGTTGGTGCTGTCCCTCCTGAGCTTCTTCGAACACTCAGACCCCTAAGGGATTTCTGTCTTTCCTTCCCCATATATGGAGAATGAACTGGATGCCCTCCTGGCTATCCTTCTGCTCAAGCCTCTTCCTGAGTACTTCTGGGTATTCAACAACCCTGTGAAGATCCTTCCTTGGACTCTTCTTTCAATGGCAGAACTCAAAGAGTTCTCTATTCTCCTGTGCCTACTTGCACACTTTCTTGACGCCCTCCTGGCGGAGTATCTTCTCTTCCATAGAACATTCAATAGTTTTGTCTTCCTGTGCACCCGTTGCACCTGCTTAATGCCCACCTGGCAGAGCTCTTACAGAATCCTCAGTGATTCTATCTCTTCTGAACTCTCAGCAGAGTTCTTCTTCAGCACCACTGTGCATATGCTCGATGCCCACCTTGCAGAGCTCTACAGAACTTAGAACAAAGTTCTGTCTGCAACTGTGTTTCAGCTACACAACCTTGCCTCTTGAGGTGTTCAGCAACCTCAAAGGTCTTCCTCCTGAGTTGTTGACTTCAGTCCCGTGCCTCAGCATGCCTTTGTCTGACTCCGCAGAGTTCAGAAGTGCATCCTCAGTGCACCGGTATTCAAAGACCGCAGTCCTCTGTCATACCCTCCTGGCATGAAACCTCAAAGACCTTCACTCTGAAATCAAACAAATTCCTACAGAATGCATCAATACACATACATTCACATCATAAAAGGAACATATACAGACACCCATATAACACAGAATGACATGCAGGAAAAACTGCTTCTAGTTATGTTAGAAATGGCAAAATGCCAGTATCTTTACAAATGGTGTTCCTGAGCTCTCTCTGGCTCTTCAACTCTACCATACTTTTTTAACCCAAAATGAGATCTCAAATCTCTTTTACCTGAGGGCTCATCGAGTGCTTCCCTCCAGGTCTACCTACTCTAATAAATTACATTCAATGGTTGTCTAGTCCAGCATCTGGATCTAGATCTCAGTCGATCTAGCATTAAAGCCGATCTTATCTACAGCCTGCACAAAGGCACAACTTTCATGGATCACCAGCCTACAACATTTAATTACATTCAATTCAAATTTTAAATGAGGTTTCACCTCTCTTCATCCTTTGAATGCGTGCGCGCTGACGTGGCTGGTTGTCTGGCTGGCTGTGCGGAGAGATGCTATGAACTGATGGTCATGATATAGCGCAGGTTGTTGAAGAGATGGTTGAGGTATGCTGAAAACCTCAAGGCCGCAGAGGAAGAGATGATTTGTCACTATGAGCCTGAGACTGGGAGAGGTCTCGATGATGATGAAGGATTTGAATTGGGGTCAGATGAGGATCTCAAGGACTGCCAGGAGGGCAGAGTAGAAATTCAAGTTTTCCATGAGGGCAACGAGATGAGGTCACTGCGGGATCTCACGAACTATCAGGAGGATAGTCGAGGAATTTCAATTTTCCAAGAGAGAAATGAAAGGAGATCACTGCGGGATCTAGAAGACTGCCAGGAGGGCAGCGAAAGCATCAAAATCTGCCAGGAGGGCAGCGAAAGCATCAAAAACTGCCAGGAGGGCAGAGATGAACATTTGAGACCACTTGAAGGTCTCATGGAGAGTCCAATTCAGCAAGGAGTGCTGATGAAGATGGGATCGGTTGATCTCATAGTCTGCCAAGAGAGAAGTAGGGACATCCCATATTGCTATGTGGGCAGGGATGAGCAGATGAATTTGGATCAGCCAGAGGAGTTGACAGAGAAGATGAGACTGTCTGATAGTCTCATAAATTCAGAGATGGAAAGAGATCAGCAGGTGCAGCTGACAGAAGGGGTGAAATATCAGGATGATCTTCTGATGATTAGGGGAACTGGGATATTCCTACCATGTGCCCAGGAGGAGGCATAAATCGATGTTGCAGATGGTGCAACAACAGAAGAACAGTCATAGCTGACGATGACTGTCACAAGGAAATTGGAGCAGACTTTGGAAGTGACCCAAGCAGAAGAAGAGAAGAATGAGCATTCTGAGGAACAACTCAATGATTTCAGCCAGCGAGTTGAGAGAGCTGTAGCATTGGAGCTGACAGTAGAAGAAGAAGCAGAAGTGGAAGAAGAAGATGAGCATTCTGAGGGATGGCTCATTAGTTTCAGCCAGGGGGCTGAAGAGAAAGAAGCTGTAGCATTGAAGCTAGTAGCAAAGGAGGCCAAGGAGAAGGCAGGTAAATTTATCACTCCATGGGAGATGGAGCTAGAGATACTAGAGGATTGGTTAAACAATCCAGAGCTAGCAAGAAAACTGGCACAATTTGAGCTGTCAGGGAAGGTGACTGAACAACAAGTCAGACAAAGGGAGACTGCAGAGTTGAAGTCTGCAACAGAGTGGCAACTTGAGGCCACAGATGAAGATGAAGAAGATGGCATGGGAGATCATGGTGATCTGCCCAATGGCCAAAATTTTTTGCAGCTGAGGAGACTGCATGAACAGGACCAGCCATTGGAGCAGCTAGATGCAGCAATTGAAGAGATCATGGAGCTGATGATCCGATCAATAGAAACTGCCAGCGAGGAGAGGCTGAGCAGAAGAGCAACAACAGTAGCAACAATGCCGAAGCAGCAACAGCAGCAACAGAATGGAGCAGATGAAAAGCTCCAAAGGATGATTTGGGATCCAGGAGGATTTCCAACAGCTCAGAGGAGAAGCTCATGAGCAGGAGCTCATGAATTTTGCAGCTGTGGAGTATGATGTAGGAGCATCTCTCCACATAGCCAGCCAGACAACCAGCCACGTCAGCGCGCATGCATTCAAAGGATGAAGAGAGGCGCAGCCTCATTTAAAATTTGAATTGAATGTAATTAAATGTTGTAGGCTGGTGAGCCATGAAAGTCGTGCCTTTGTGCAGGCTGTAGATAAGATCAGATTTAATGCTAGATCGGCTGAGATCTAGATCCAGATGATGGACTAGACAACCATTGAATGTAATTTATTAGAGTAGGTAGACCTGGAGGGAAGCGATCGATGAGCCCTCAGGTAAAAGAGATTTGAGATCTCATTTTGAGTTAGAAAAGTATGGTAGAGTTGAAGAGCCAGAGAGAGCTCAGGAACACCATTTGTATAGATACAAGCATTTTTCCATTTCTAATATAACCAGAAGCAGTTTTTCCTGCATGTCATTCTGGGTTATATGGGTGTTTGTATGTGTTCCTTTTATGCTGTGAATGTATGTGTATTGATGCATTCTGTAGGAATTTGTTTGATTTCAGGGTGAAGGTCTTTGAGGTTTCATGCCAGGAGGGTATGACAGAGAACTGCGGTCTCTGAATACCAGTGCACTGAGGATGCACTTCTGAACTCTGCGGAGTCAGACAAAGGTGTGCTGAGGCACAGGACTAAAGTCAACAACTCAAGAGGAAGACCTTTGAGGTTGCTGAACACCTCAAGAGGCAAGGCTGTGTAGCTAAAACACAGTTGCAGACAGAACTTTGATGTAAGTTCTGTAGAGCTCTGCCAGGTGGGCATCGAGCATATGCACAGTGGTGCGGAAGAAGAACTCTGCTGAGAGTTCAGAAGAGACAAAATCACTGAGGATTCTGTAAGAGCTCTACCAGGTGGGCATTGGCAGGTGCAATGGGTGCACGGGAAGACAGAACTACTGAACGTTCTGTGGAAGAGAAGATACTCTGCCAGGAGGGCATCGAGAAAGTGTGCAAGTAGGCACAGGAGAACAGAGAACTCTTTGAGTTCTTCCATTGAAAGAAGAGTCCAAGGAAGGATCTTCACAGGGTTGCTGAATACCCAGAAGTACTCAGGAAGAGGCTTGAGAAGAAGGATAGCCAGGAGGGCATCCAATTCATTCTCCATCTGTGGGGAAGGAAAGACAGAAATCCCTTAGGGGTCTGAGTGTTCGAAGAATCTTAGGAGGGACAACACCAATGAGTGCATCTGAGGACTCTGCAGGAGTGTAGGAGTCGAAGAATCCTCTAAGGATTCGAAGAAAGGATAAGCTCAGGAGAGAGAGTGCTTCCACACACAGAGTCGAGCTGCAAGGAGTTTGTAGAGAGGAAAGACAGCAAAGGTCGAGGCCTTTGGGAAGGTGAAATTCTCCCAAGGTTGGGAAGAAATCGTGTAAGCTCAGGAGGGAGCAACGACAGCCGTTATATCGGCTGGAAAATAGATCTGGACTGTCAAGGGGTTTACATTGAGGAGAAGCTCAGGAGGAGCCTACAGTAGAAGG
The DNA here is from genome assembly GCA_032191745.1 of Picea mariana. Lineage (NCBI taxonomy): Eukaryota > Viridiplantae > Streptophyta > Pinopsida > Pinales > Pinaceae > Picea > Picea mariana. Next base: position 104,024 of record JASDQU010587313.1, on the reverse strand, counting down.
AGACCGAAAGCTGTCGGATCTCATACAGAAATCCCGTCAGCCGTTGGATCGAGAGAAGTTGCGCAGAGGTTAAGCATAAGAGCAGGCGTGCAGGAAGCTCAAGGAGGAGCATAGCAGCCATTGGATCGGCCGATAGAATCTGGACCGTTGGTTTTCAAGTCCAAGGAGCAACCGGAGGAGCGCGCACAGAGGGAGAACAGGTCTGGGCCATTACATCTGACCAGAAATCTCGACAGCCATCGGATCTGCGGAAGTTACATGGAGGTTAAGTCCTCGTGAATAGGAGGAGAAATCCCGACAAGGATCGGAGCCGTCCGTTGGAAGAGGACACGTGGTGGAGATCGCGCGAGAGTCGGGATATTGGTCATCGGAGAATCGGGATTCTCGAGGTTGTAAGAACTGGGATTGCGCAAGTTGCGAAATTTCAACGAGATTTGGACCGTCCGTTGGAAGAGGACACGTGGTGGAGATCAAGTGCCATTGGTGTTTGGTGCATCGGGAAATCGGCATTCCCATGGAAAAGAGATCGGGGAAATACCGGTTGGAAACCCCGACACTAAATCTGAGTCGTCGGTCTGAGGAGAGGCGTGTGTCACACGATCGTCTGTATCGGAGATCCGAGGCACCAGGCATCGGGACTTGCAGGTCTCGAAACAGTGACAAGATCAGAGCCGTCTGTTTGCAGGGGACACGTGGCGGAGATCAAGTGCCATTGGCGTTTGGCGCATCGGGAAATCGATATTTCCGTGGACAAGGCATCGGGGAAATCTAGGTTGAAAACCCCGACATAATCAGAGTCGTCCATCTGAGGGACAAGTGTCAGGAATCAGACGAAAGTCGCAGATCAGGAAATCAGAGTTCCTGAGAGCAAGAGAATCGAGACATCGAAAGTCTCGAAGTCGTCAGGGAAGATCAGAACCATCCATCTGGAGAGGACGCGTGACAGAGATAGAGAGATCTCGCGAACTTGGGAGTTCGCAGGGTAAAGGCCCAAGTGTTGGGCATCCCATGTCACGAAGATGCGAGAAGCAAGAAGGAGAATAGCCATTATATCTGGATCGTAAGAGGACCGTCGGATCCGCACGTGGGATCGTGTATCGGAGTCTCGCGAGAAAAGACTCGAGAATTTGGCCACGGGGATCGCGAGATTGTGAGAAGTGATATCACGACAGCTGGAGGACAGTGTGGGCCATAGTAAAGTCGGTGAGTGGAGAACAGGAGAAGTCACTGGCAGACAGGTGGCCAAGGATCGAGCGTCGTCAGCATATCGGGAGTTTCGAGATTAAGGGGTTGAGGCCTGTTGAACCCCGGAGCTGTGAGAAGAGACCACAGTTGTGGATCTTAGGTAGGACACATGTCAAGGATCCAGGAAGAGTCGAGGATCGGCATATCATGGGTCCTGTGGACATTCTCACTTTGACATGGGAAACCCCGTAGCCCCGATGAATAAGGTAGCAGTCACAGAGTGACGGTCACATTGACCAGAGCTTAGCCTTATGGGCTGATGTCTTAGGGGCATATCACGAATTGGAGAATCGTGAGTCTTCGAGACAAGAGTATCGTGACATCGAAAACGCTAAAACCTCGATAGGAGTGGCCTTGAAAGGAGGTAGGTCACGGTCATGGAGGTAGGTCATATGGACCAAAAGAGCATAGCCAGAGGGGCTTAGGATGAGAAAGGATCTCATCGGTGATCGAGGAATCGAGAGAGCAGGAACTCTCGACAGCAGGAACCCCGAAACCCCGATAGAGAATCGGGGATAACCACGGTTAAGTGCTGAAGACCATGCAGAGAGGGAGAAGGACCTGTGGATCGGGTTTTGTGCAAGGATTCCAGCAGGGGATCAGAAGGGCCGCTTAGGCTCAAAGAGGGATTTTGAGAATGATCCTGTGAGCGGGAGTGCACGATCGTGGGTACGGTCGCATCTCTTTGCATCAAAATGATGGTATAATAAGCCCATAATTATTTAAGACATGTGAGTACCATGTAGAATTCTAGTTGTATTATGAGGAATTTCTAAAGTTTGATGTACATCATTAGTCAAATGGCTTTTGTCCTTCTATTGCATGTGTTTTATCCAAATATAATGTGCATGCTATGCATGTGTTTTATCCAAAATATTATGTGCATGATATAATTATTAAATATTTATAAGAAATAATTTTTTGGTGGTAGAAAATGAAAATAATGTTTTGATTGTGCATTCTTTAGTATTGACTATCTTAATAATCTTAATGATACTCAATTCTCAACTATCATTGTGAAATAGAAGAAATATGAATACCATAAGTACACTTCTATAAGAGATCTTAGAAAACATTGATTTACGTGAATAAGAGATACTGGTAACAGATTTAGGGATTAAATATAGAGATATATCAAACAACATATTTAGGGATTAAATATAAAGATATATCAAACACTCTCATAGAATGTAGTGGTAGTATGTACATGTCAATAAATTAAGTGATGTATTTATTAAATAAACAATCAAACATGTGGTTGATTTCGTTGAGAAATAAACTATTACTGCACAAATAGAGATACAAAATAGTATACCATTAAAACTAGGGTTATATACTTGTGCATATTTTGTAAGGACATAAAGAGTTCATTATTGATGGTTTTTATAGAAATATACATCTCAGTCATGAAGTGATTGGGTATGATTCTAACATGATTGGCAATCTCACATATGATATATTTTTTGTTAAGCATTGTTTTAGTTTACCTTATAAAGAATTAATATAGATAGTCATGAAGTGATTGGGTATGATTCTAACATGATTGGCAATCTCACATATGATATATTTTTTGTTAAGCATTGTTTTAGTTTACCTTATAAAGAATTAATATATGAGAGGTCAATTTTAAAGAATCTTTGGTATGTTTAGTTTGTTTTATTGTTGCTTTAAATAAAGCATGATCATTCTTATGGTTTTTTCATATTCATGAGAAATAAAAATTCATTACACCTAGAGGTTCTTTGAGACCAGGCATGGAAAGGGAGAGCATGATAGTGTGATGGCCTATGTAAAAATAGAATTTAAGAGGTATTGATTGAACCACTCGACTTATTGACTTGTATATTTAAAAGTTGTTGTTCATTGGTGACAAATAAATTCAAGTCGTGAATTCTATCCAAAAATGATTATGTGGATAGTTAAATATGGACTTTTTAGTTAGTTAAATACATGTATGAAATGACTATTTATTTTTGAAATTTAGCACAAACTCTTTTAAAGTTTCTTTTTTAACATTGCAATGAGGGAGATTGTTCAATCAATTTCATGCAATTGTGTGAAAGTATCTAGAAAATGGGATTACACTCTAGTAAAAGTGATAAAAAGAAAAATATATACTAAATTAATAAATGAAAGTATTGTTGCTCTTCTCTTACTTTATGATGTAGAATCCATTAATAAGTGTCAAGATCAAAATAATAACATTATTGGGAAGAATGAACTATGACCATTAATAATATTAGGAAATGTGGCCAATGAAGAAATGGAAAATGAAGAGTTTATAATCAACAAGTATTATAGTTATGTTTTTTATACGGTTCAAGAAGGTGATGTCTCCATTCTTCATGTACTAGAAAATAATATCGAAGAAGTTAAGTACCACCTATTACGATAGAATAGGTGGAAAAGAACATTAATGTAGTAGATTAAGGATCCATAACATTATACGAATGCAATTCGTTCAATCTTTTTAATGACACATTTTTTAATAAATCCATAGACTCAATGAGCATATTCATTTTTCAGGACTAACAAGTAGATGTTATAGGTACCTAGACGAGGGGGAGCTAACTTAGATTGTTGATAGAAGACCATGAAATTATTCATGAGATTATTGCACTAAAAAATTTCATTTTCATAGAAAAAAATTCTCAATATACATTTGGGATTTGAACAAAGTTGCTTTGTTGTATTTTACAGAATTGGCATCTATAAGTGTTTTTAGAAAAAATTTAAAGTAGCTTTGAATTTATCATAATGATTGATTACATAGTTTGAAAAATATTATGTTGAGCCATAATGAATTTTTTATTTTTTTATTGACTTTTTAAAATCTACGTCTGCTTATTTTAATTATGTATTTTTTTTTTATGATTTGGATTATTTAAATAAAACTTTGATTTGCTATTTAATGATGATGCATTATATCAAATGAACTTTGATATTTCTTTATTTTAATTATTAACATGAAAATCATAGTTTAATTATGTACTATTTATTTTTATTTTTTGATAATTTAGATTATTTAAATAAAACTTTGATTTGCTGCATTATATCAAATGAATTTTGGTGTTTTTTTATTTTAATTATTAACATGAAAATCAAAATTGTTTGTTACTTATTACTTATAATATAATACATTATATAAAATTAATTTTGATATTTCTTAATTTTAATTATTAACATGAAAATTAAAATTAATCCATAATGATAAAATTAAAAATGTGAATCTTCACAAATAGTTAAGTTCTTCAATAGTTCATATACCATGTGATCTTGAGTATATATTGTGTGAAGTCATCATGAATTTACATAAGGTATTTGTACACTTTTGAACCAACATATTTTTCATCTTTCATTTTCAAGATAATATATTTCGCTTTTCTTAATTATAAATATTATTTTTTAATTGTATTTATAGAATGTACATCATCATAACATCAATACTAGTCAAGTCCAAATTGACATAACCCTTAGAGATTATTAAATTCACATTATATAATAAAATCTATTAAATTTACATTATTTAATAAAATCTTTCATTTTCAACATAATATATTTCATTTTTCTTAATCATAAATATTATTTTTTAATTGTATTTATAGAATGTACATCATCATAACATCAATACTAGTCAAGTCCAAATTGACATAACCCTTAGAGATTATTAAATTCACATTATATAATAAAATCTATTAAATTTACATTATTTAATAAAAATTTTCATTTTCAACATAATATATTTAGTTTTTCTTAATCATAAATATTATTTTTTAATTGTATTTATAGAATGTACATCATCATAACATCAATACTAGTCAAGTCCAAATTGACATAACCCTTAGAGATTATTAAATTCACATTATATAATAAAATCTATTAAATTTACATTATATAATAAAATCTATTAAATTTATATTATATAATCAAATCATGTAGATGACAGATTATTAAATTCACATTATATAATAAAATCTATTAAATTCATATTATATAATCAAATCATGTAGATATCTATCATTTTTAAGAGCTTTGTTATAATAGAGAAAAATTATTCCACATGTTCCCTAGTATTTTCTCCTAATAAATTTATTAGGAATCAATTATAGGTTTTAATTATAGGTTCTACTTAATGTGAAGTCAAAATGATAAATCAACTTTTTAATGTCAAATAACATAGATTTATTATGCATGGTTTTTGGTATGAATCTCTTTTATATACTTTTGTAGATTTTACCAATCAAATTGTTGAACAATGAGAGTTTCTTGTCTCACAAACAAGGAGGTCTCATACACTAATTTGGTGTCGACCTTAAAACTAAATTATTATTATTATAATATAAACATAGATTTTAATACAAACATATCAATAACACACTTTGAAATTTTTGGTTGATTTAGAAACTTATAGATTTTATTTATATATAAATTAATTTGTAACGGAAATAATATTTCTCCGCAGTTTTGAATGGGAATACTACTTCTTTGCGGTTTTGAAATTATATCTCTGTGGCTTTGAATAGGAATAATACTTCTCTGTTTTTTGTTTTTTTATTTCTTGGCTGTTTTGAACGGGAATACTACTTCTTTGCGGTTTTGAAATTATATCTCTGTGGTTTTGAATGGGAATAATACTTCTCTGGTTTTTTTTTGTGTGTGTTTTTTTTATAAGGAGACATTTTATTTATAAGATTATATATATAGGGTTTTGAATGGGAATAATACTTCTCTTTGATTTTATCTTTTTTACCCGGAATAATCTCTGTAGTTTCTCCGGACTTCTCTGCAGTTTTCAGAAATTATTTTTCGCTTCTTCAATAGGTTGAGCATTTGGACATCTGAAATGAGGTGAGTCACTTTTTACTTTGATCCAATTTTAATTTTAGGTAAAGAGATTTAAATATTTTTTATTTATTTATTTTTTATTTTAAGTTTCATAAGTAAAAGTTGATTTGAGAGATAAAGTCAATCCATAATAATAATTGTTACATCTTTTTTCTTTCTTTTCAATATGAGCACTCCACCACCTATTCCAAAAACTCAACCTAACAAGGGGAGGCCCCCCAAAATCACCCTAGAGATCCTTTACGATTATATGGAATGATTAGAAAAAATAAGAGAAGAGAGAGATGCCAAAATCCAAATAGAGTTAGAAATATTAGAAAAAATGAGTGAAGAAAGAGACGTAAAACTCCAAATAGAGCTAAAGGCAATGATTGATAAAAAATTAAAGATACCATTCAAACTCAAATAGAGGATAGATTCTTAGGGTTCAAGAGTGAATTGCAGACAATGAAGGATAGAATTCAAGAAATGGAAAACATAAAAAATCAACCCAAGAATGAGGGGTTGAAGAAAATCACAACTTGAGAGATATGATTAAGGAGCTAGAAGAAAACCTAACCACCAGTTTGACCCTCAGTAATATGGAAAAAAAATTGGATATCAAACCCATCAAAGAGGAAATGAATAAGCTAATCAAATTGGACCATGAGCATAACAAAAGAGCCTTGAACCTCATAATTTTTGGTATAAAATAACAACAAGAGGAGGATACGCTAGCAATAGTAAAAGAAGAATTAAAAAATAAATCACAAATTGATACAACTTACCTCATAGAAGAAAAGAGGGTAGGAAAAATAATTGATCACAAAGATAGGTTGATCCGTGTTAAAGTAAGTTGTAATGACCATAAATATACCATACTTAGTAAATATCTGAGCTTAAAAGGGTCAAGAATATTTATAAATGAAGACCTCATTCCCGAAGACCAAGATGAATTAAGGAAGGAAGCTCAAAAGGTAAAATAAGCCAGGAAAGAAGGAAAATGGGCAATAATTAGAAATCAAAAAGCTATCGTTCGGGATAGAGACCAAAAGGATAATAATAAATTGGAATTTGGGACACTCGAGATCCTTTTTTGGAATTGTCGTGGCTTTCCATGGCACAAAGGTCCTATGATAAGCTGGATCCCGAGTGATATTGATATTATTTGTCTAGCTGAAACTTGGGAGCATGAGGATTCTAAGGTCCCTAACATGGAAGGATTTGTCTTGTGGTCAGCATGGAACAAAAAATCCCACTGTAGAATGATAATAGGCATAGCTTGTTATATTAGAAAAATCATTTCTCCTCACATTCAACTTCATAAGATTGACCCTTTTAATCAGTACATTTGGATAGAAATTACAGACACCAATGCTAAGAAGATGTATATATAAATTTGTTATTTTGCACTTATTAATTCTACTTTTTATAAGAAAAATAATCTAGATAAAAATTGTCCCTATAATAATTTAGAACAAGATATTTATAATTTGAAAAATGAAGGTAATATCCTCCTGCTATGAGACTTTAATGCTAGGAATGCAACGAAACAAGCTACTCTTTTAAGTGATGACTCCAACCATAATCCTTTATGGCTAGATGAGGACCTTTTTTTATCTAATAGCTGCAAAAGAATCTCTGAAGACCTAATTGAGAATTTGTTTGGTACTGAGTTGGTTAATCTCTGCAGCTCTGAAGACCTAATAATTTGCAATGGAGTAATGAAGTGGCCAAACTCCAACCAAATGACATTTATTCATGGGCTAGGTAGTAGTGTTGTAGATTATGTGATATCTGATGTCCGCATTTCCAACCAAATAACAACTTCTGACCTTTTAAATGACCATGAGCCCGACTCTGATCATAAACCTTTAACCCTAACTCTAAAATTTTCCATGCATAGGAGCACCATTGAAGAGAATTCTGATAATCAAAGGAATTTGCGCTTTNTTTAAATAGTAAATTAAACCTCCTAACTTATAATGACAACATTGAAGAACTCTATCATAATTTTACAACTACCCTTTCCACTTCTATTAACAAGTTCTCTTTGGAGGTGTCCTATAAAAAGAATAATAGAAGAACCAACCCTTGGTATGATAAAGAATGTAAAGTTGCTAGGAAATCCATTAGGGATGATTCTAATGAACCCTTAAATCTCAATAAGATCAATACATACAAAGCCCTAATTAAAAGGAAAAAAATATACTATATCAATAAAAGGCAAGAGCAACTTTCACAACTATACAAGTTGGATCGTATGAAGTTTTGGAGCCAAATTCTAAAACACAATACTAAAGAAAATAATAGGATTCCCTTAACGGACTGGAATTCCTACCTTAAAATTCTTTATGAGTTCCCTAATTCCATGGACACCATTCCTATTGTCCCTACAAAGGAAGAATTTTTTTCTTTAGATGACATACATTTCGAGGTTAAGCGGCTCGCAAATGGGAAATCTAAGGACATTGAAGGCTACCAAGATGAAATTTTTAAAATCGGAGGGCCAATCCTTATCCCTCACATACACAAGATCTTCAATTTAGCAGTCAAGCAGGGCTTCCCTAAACCCTGGATGCAAAGCCTCATTGTTCCTATTTTTAAGAATGGGGATAGAAACATTCCCTCTAATTATAGGACCATTATGATTAGTCCAATTTTAGCCAAGCTTTATGGAATTATTTTGGAAAAGAAGATTAGCATTTGGATAACAAATCATGGTAAAACAGATAAAGTTCAGGTTGCATTTAGGAGATATCATTAAACTATGGACCATCTTGTTACCTTTAGGATCATTGCAAAGGAGTTCCGCAATACTAAAACCAATCTTCTTTTTTTGTTTTGTTGACTTTAGAAAAGCTTTTGACATGGTTCCTAGGAAAAACTTTTGGAATAGGTTGGAAGAGATAAAAGTGCCTCTCGATTTGAGGCATGCCGCAACAAGGATGTATGAGAACATTATTGCCAAGTTTAAAAAAAGCGAGGGCTGGTCAAAAGAGATTAACTGCAATATCAGAGTTAAACAAGGTTGTCCCTTGTCCCCTACCCTTTTTGGCATATACATTGATAAGTTAGAAGAATGCTTGGAAAAAACAAGCTGTGTTGGCCCTAATCTCACTAGTATAGTCATCAATCGTCTTATTTATGCCAATGATATCGTTCTTATGGAAATGAGTCCCCGTGATCTTGAAAACCAACTAAGAATCCCCAAGGATTTTTGCTCCAATATGGGTATGACTGTTAATAATGATAAGACTAAGGTCATTATTATTAAATCCAATAAGATCCCTTATGATGCCTTTGTATATGACAACAACAACTTGGAGGAAGTGAATTCATACAATATCTTGGAATTGATATTCACCACAAGCTTAATTGGAATTATAGCATTGAGAAAAGGATTATTGGGGGATGGAAAGATTATTATGGGTCTGAAAACAATTGTAAATCAGCTAATCTTTGGAGTTGGGATATGAAGAAATTCATCTTTGAGACTCTTGTTACACCTGTTATTCTTTATGGATGTGAAGTCTGGGGCTATAGTATCTCTTGTAAATTCTGGAGAAAGATAGAGAAAATACAAAAGAATTTTATAACCTATAATCTCAAAATTAAAGGAAATGTGCCCTATCCCATCCTCCTCTTAGAAACAAGCCTCTCCTCCATTGAGAGCATGGCTATGCTTAGATACCTAATGTATAAGAACAAATTAAACAACATGGAAGACAAGAGGCTACCTAAAATTGCTTCAAAATCAATTCATAACCACCATTGACTCAAGCGGGGATGGCATAAAGACGCATGTTCTTGGCTAAACTATTGGGGAATCATGGAAGAAACCATTTTGCAGAATAAAGATACTATTAAAAAAAATGTCATATCAAAATTTAAAGAAAAAATGTGATGTGATAAAGAGTTAGAGGAAAAAAGAAAATCAAGGTGTTATAAAGATGTAATCAACCCTAATCTAGAAGATCAAATTTATCTATCTGTTTTGACAAGTGTAAAGAAAAAAAATAAGCATTGGTAAGATAAGAACAAATTCTCATGAGCTCCATAGTGAAACTGGGCATTGGTCAATTCCTAAAACGCCATGGGATGAAAGAGTGTGTCACCTTTGTGACACTAAGAAGGTTGAAGATGAAAATCACTTTCTCTTAGATTGTCCAGCCTATACCCATATTAGATCTCATTTTCAAAATATTTATCACACTACCAACCTTCCTAACCTCTTAACTCAACAAAAGTATGGTGATCTTGGAAAGCTTCTCTTAATGCTTTTCGAGCACAGAAACAAAATTCTAAAGAATCACAAGTAATCACTTACCCTCTTAAGGTCCGATAAACCAATTCGATCTTAGTGGATATTAATCATCATCATCATCATCATATAACAAGTGAAAAATAAAAGAGAAAATATACATTATCACTATGTTTTCGACTTCCATATATATATTTCCTATTATTTTATTTTCTATCAATGAATTTTTTCTATCAAATTATTTCTTATATCAATGACTTCTTATATCAATGACGTTTTTCTTAAATTTTGTTAAGATAATATATCACTAAATTAATATATCATTAATTATAATATAAATTAGTATAAATATATCATTAATATATCGATATCTTTGTATTATGATTTTAATACATTTTTATGTTATTACATATCATTAATTATAATATAAGTTAGTATAAATATTGATTTCATTAATATATCGGTATCTTTGTACTATGATTTTAATATATTTTTACATAATTATTTATGTAATATTTTAAATAATTGAGTCGTAAACTATTTTTTTCCTAAATCGATACGGTTATGGATCTTTACTTTTTATATCCATATATTCCATAGTTCCATTATTATGTTTTCTTTTACTATTTTAATAAATTAATTTAAAACACTTTTAGATTTAGATTAAATTGTTTCCATTATTTTCAAACTAAACTATTTTTAGAATTTTATGATTTAAATATTTTTAAAAGAATTTTCATTACTACTAAAATATGATTACATGCTTGATTATATTATAAATTAGTTTAAATATAAAATCCATATTCCATAGTTCCATTACTATGTTATTTTTACTATTTTAATGAATTAATTTAAAATATTTTTACACTAAATTGTTTCCATTAATTTAAACTTAATCAATCATTTAAAATTTTATGACTTTAATATTTTTAAACCAATTTTCATTACTACTAAAAATCTCTTATTAATACATACTTGATTATATTATAAATTAGTTTAAATATCAATTCCATTGTTTTCAAACCAAACCAAATTGATCATTTAGAATTTTATGACTTTAATATTTTTAAAATTTTATGATTTTAATATTTTTAAACTAATTTGTATCACCACTTAACTAACCTTGACATTATCTCTTATTAATGCATGCTTGATTATATTATAAATTAGTTTAAATATAGTTCCATTGATATCTTTGTATTATGATGATGAATATTCTTATGTGTGATTATTTATGTAATACTCTAAATAATTCAATGATGAATATTTATATTTTTTTTTCCAAATTAGTGTGGTTGTGAAGGTTTATGTTCTACAATAATATATTTCACATTTTATAGTCCTATTAAAATGTTTTCCTCATCATTATCATGAATTCATTTAAAACACTTTAAACTAAGTTAAAAAAGATTAAGTTGTATAATCTCTTAGAGTATGTTTTCAATTTAATTTAAGCTAATAATTTAAAATTTATGACTTCAATTTTTTTTCTTCCAAATGTATTATTTTTTAGGTTGATTTTTATAACTAGCAAAGTATTCTTGACACTATTCCTGATAAGATCTCTTGACTTAGATGCAGACTAAGATGTATTGTCTAAGATTGCTCAAAGTGAAACAAATCTAGGGGTATAAGGGTTGGAACCCTAAACCTAGCATATTGCATGGTGTTAGTTGATTCATATGTATGACCTTTATTAACACCATGTAATTTTGATCTGGTGTATGTATATTTTCTCTCCATATCCACTTAGAGCCCAAAATAAATAATTCTGATAAAATATTGAGGCACCTCATAATTGTTCAAGAATTTCCCATATGCATACATGAACTTTTCATAAATCAAACAAGAAATATATGGATTATTATTCCTCACAAACTTTAGACATTTTTTTTTCTTCTAGCTGTAAGTTAAATATTGACAAAACCATTTATTTTGTCGTCATGTTTTTAACATTAGCATAAGAGTGACGAATCGTCACTATTTATGTCTTCATAGGGTTGATGTTAACAAAAATACCCCACAATATGTCTAAATAAGTTGGTCTAAATTCTATAAAATATTCTATAAACTCCACCAATTTAGTCTAATTACATGAAATGTTTCCAATTCTACTCACAATTGGCTCAAATGCTCCCTCACTGCATCAATAGTCAATTAAATAAGATTGGATTCCCAAAGAATCTCTTGGGAAGTATTTCTTGGATGATGGTAGAGATAATCATCAATAACATTGTGAGAAAAATTGCATGCACTATGACCTCCCACCTTCACATAAGTTTGAGAAGTATGGTGGAAATTAAACTTTGTAAAATGTTAAGGAGAAATACGTGCGTGAGAAAAATTACATGAACAATGACCTCCCACGTCCACATAAGGTTGAGTAGCATGGCGAAGAAATTTTTTTGTAAAATGTTAAGTAGAAACATGTGTTAAAACATTTTTAAAGATAAAAAATTAAATCTAATTTACATATAACATACAAACAAAACATGTGAAACCAATGGATAAGATTAATTAAATTACATGGGGTATATATCATCATCACTACCTCCTTGTTGACCAACGTCGTGCTCGCTCCAATGGAAGGAATGCATTACTAGCCCTTGTGCAAAAAAAAATGTGAATATCACATATATGAAGAAAAAATAATTTGTATACTTGACAAAAATAATTTATAGGATTGATTTTAGCTAAATCAGGATTGCCACTTGTGAAACAATTGTGCTATCCATGGTGGAAAAATGGGAAACTAAACATACACACAATAATGAACTATTTAATATCATTAAAATTAAATTAAATTTAGCATACACATATGTTGCGTGTATATGTTAAACGTAAGATTCTGCACACATTTATATATATTTAAATGAGTTCAATTAAATGTATCTAAGCGTATCCTCTAGCATTGGTGGGTAATATGCAACGTGGATTATTGCTATTACCGTGGAAGTTGTAATTGAGAAGTTTGTGCAACTATAGATTGATTATCATAAGTTGAATTTAACATTTTTCAAAAAATATTAATATACCTAGATGTAATATTGTGTACATATTGTTTAATGAATACGATACATTTCTCATACATTCAACCAATTTTTTTTTAGTAAATTTAAAATCAATGACACTGAATTGGTACATTACATGCAAAGACACATATGAGGGGTGTCTACTAATGTTGGAATCACTATCAATCAAGTTAGATGAGTCTTGAGGATCCATGATGAGAATTATTTATACACATGAACCTAATAAGATTATTGTTGACATCATTTCTCGTTTCTGAGTTTTTTTTTTCTTTTTATTTTCCCAACTTTTTTTTATTCATTTCTTTTCCCAGTTCTATATTGACTCGAATTTTTCTTTTCTTTTCTCTCTTTTATTTTTCCTTTCTGGTTATTATACTTAGTTGTTTCTCAAAACGACGAGTTGGCGGGTTGGAAAACTTGCGGGTTCTCGCCTCCATCCATATTCCCATATCATGAGTCCGACTGACCACCGTGTTATTATGTACTCAATCATTTTTCCAACTGCGGGTTCACGGGTTCAAGCTTTCATATTCGAAGTTCCACGATATCCATTTTGCACCCAAAGATATGTGATCTACATTATGACCGTCGGACTTACCAAGCTCCTAAGCATCTCATATGTTCTATGTTGAGTTCAACCGACTACATTACAACACTTAGCCTATTTTCAATCTTTCACAACTGCGGGTTCACGGGTTCCCAGGTTCCGAGGTTCACAAAAATTCCCAAATCCTAATTGCTCTCGTCCATCCCCGCCATCCTCATGCTTTTCCCAATAAACATTTAAGTATGGTTTAATGCTAATAACTCATCATGCAGGTTCCATAAATATCGCCATTAATAAGAAAATGGCTCGAGGAGATTTCCCATTAAACTGCATTAAAGCACGATTTGTCAAAGATTATATTATTTTTATCTCTCTCAAGCGCTCATTTCAAATATTATCTGGTTAAAAGAACACTCTCGTCAACTTATGGTAGAAGCAACTCGTCAATAGTTCTGCGGTGATACCTTGAATATTTTTGGGTGCGAAGAGCATAACTTTCAGTGGTCTAGAGCGCATTCTTACTATTCATCTCCCTCTTCTAAAAAAGAAGTGATCTGAACATATGGTATTTCTCGTGTAGGGTGTGTCCCTGAGGTTTTCAATTGCAAGGAACTGGTTGCATGGTGCGTTGAGAAATACGTACCAAGTCAACAAATCATACAACTCCAGGATCGTTCTCCCATGTCTCTTTCATCGCAAATATTTCATAAGATGTTGAAGCTCCATGAACCAACACTTACCTTCAAAGGATAGGATTGCAGGGATTTCCTGAAAAAGCACGAAAACAACGTGGACCTCTTACCTGAGTTCCTGGAACTATTCAAAAGGATCACGAAGGTAGACCTAGTCGGAAGCACTAATGAATTCCATGACCCAAAATTAATCCTCAACTCGTTGTTCCTAACAAAGAAACAATTTGATGAGGAATTTGATATTTTTAAAGGGTTTTTAGTTGAAAAGTTCTATGGTATACTTGAATATGATGAGGACGACATAAACAATTGTCTAGTGGACTATTTCATGAAAAATTAGGACATTGAAGAAGCATTTCATGGTATTGCCCTTGATTTACGAGACTTGGAGGGTGAGTTGTTCAACATCAAAATCCAACATGAGATCAATGTGGAACCAATGAAAAATATATTGAAGAATGGTTAAAGAAAGGAATCGATAAATTGACCAATAAGGGTAAAGAAATAGTTGATATGTTTCCTATAACCATTATTGAAGAGAATAAAAGGACATCATCAAGCAAGTGAAAAAAATGAGACATCATCATAGTACGTTTGTGTTGATCACATATTTCTATCTTTATTAGTTTCTTCATCACATTATTCCACCTCTTTCAGTAGAAAGGTTTAACCAAAGTATGATAACTTCTCGTTTTTTTTCTTTCCAGGTCTTTTTGTTCTACTTTCCCCCACGATCCTCCTTCTATGAGCTTATTTATTGTATTTATTTGATTTATGGTCTGCGTAAGCCCCAATACCAGTTCTTAGGACAAACACATTTTAAATATCAAAGAATATGTAACAGACTATATATTTTTTATAAATTTCAAGAGAGCTACTTCAGGAACAATCTTGATTGTACTTTTTAAGCATGAGCTTTGAATATAAAGTATTTGGAGTTGATCTATCATTATCTTTATTTGTGATTCCCGTGTTCACCCTATTAAAGTTCTCTTATGCATGTAGACCATCTTCTTTTTATATTTAGTTAAACTATGATGGATGTGAGGAGATTTTATCTATTTTTGTTGAATGTATGAAGTGTGTGGCTCCTGGTCATTTCTTAGGAACTTTCTTTAAAACAAAACAAAACATTTTATTCCTTGTTATTTTATATTTATTTGATTACCACGATGGACTTCTGGAAAGTCCCACATTCTGAAGATCTAGAGTGGCAATAAAATCTAAAGTCAAGAGGAGTACCACCTCTATGAAAATGCAGGGGGATTTACATCCTCGTGAGGTTGTTGTTTCAATCCTAACAGATTCAAGTGTCGACTTTTTTGGCGACTATATTGGGGAATGAACTGAAATATGAAATATGGTCTGGAATTTTGAAAAAATATATGACTTTGGCCGAGCCATATAATCCCCACTTGGAAATTAGATTGAATAACCAACGAAGGATCAAATCAGTTATATAACTTGGTAATAACAATAGATGAGACCCAATAAGAGTTAGAAAGGTCCCAACAGATCTTAGTCCATTAGGAAGAAAGAGAAATCCTTCAGAGAGAGAGGAGAGACGAGTGACGAGACCGAAGAAACCAAAGGTTAGCTAGAGTATCACAAGGACAAGGTCGATATTGTAGTTGGATGAATACAAAGGACCCATTACGAGAAGTAAAAGAAAGAAACTATGTATTCTAAGAAGTGGAAGTCATGTTCTTGGAACATCTGTAGATATGGCATAAAGAAATGAACAACCACGAGAGGAGCATCATGAGGAGAGACAAGGAGGTGCAAGAAATGCTGCAAGAAATCAAGGAAACCTAGGATTTGAAAATCGAAGGAGGGTAAGAGATTCCCCTCTAAATCTTCTAGGTGAGCAACATGATCTCCTTGTTCTCCCTAAGGGTACCTTGAAGGAATTTTCTTGAGACGGAGCAATCGATGCAAAGATGCAACTTCATTTATTTCTTGATGTTTGTGATTTTCACCGTGTTCAGTATGAAAATTTCATGGTAAGGTTATTTTTGAAAACCTTATCACGAAGAGTGTATGAATGGTATATGACATTACCCAGTAGATCAATTCACTCATTTAATGACCTCAAAGCCATGTTCCTGACTATGCAAGTATTGTGAATCCAATCAATTTATTGGTGAAAAAGGAGTAGAGATTTGAATGGACAATTGATACAAAACAAGCTTTCAATGATATCAAAAGAGAAAGCACTATGACTCCAGTGCTCATTAGTCCATATTTTAAAAGGGATTTCATTATCTACTCATTCTCTATAGAAATAGTTGTTGCATCAGTTCTTACTCGGAAGAATACCAAGGGTGAATAACTCTGAATCCGTTTCATGAGAAAAACCCTTCATGATTATGAATTAAGGTATTCGGATTTGGAAAAGAAATCCCTAGATCTTGTGAAATTAGTGGCGCACTTTCGTATGTACATATTGAATTCCCATGTCATTTCTTATTTTCCATCATCACTAGTGAAGATGATTTTGAATCAACAATTTAGAGAAGGAAAATGGGCTAACTGGCTAGAAAATATCTAAGAATAAGATATTGTGATTAAACCTTTAAAGGTTGTCAAAGGACAAGGTTTATGTAAGCTCATCACAAATAATGATTATGTTGATGGAATGATTTCAATCTCAGTAGGAGAACCATTGGTTGATTCAGAATGGTACAGAGACATTGTATTCTATCTGAGGTTCGAGAAGTTTCCAGTTACCATGAGCCCTAAAGAGTGAAGAACGTTGAAGATGAAGGAAAATCAATATGTGGTAATTGTTGATATATTGTTCAAAAGGAATTATGATGGAATATTACTAAGATGTGTTGATGAAGACAATGATCAAGAACTGATGAAAGAATTCGATGAAGGAATATGTGGTGGAAAGTTTTCACCTACCACAACTGCCCACAAGATAATAATAGATCTATTTTATTGGCCATCAATTTTCAGAGATCATATGGTACAATACAGAGGTACATGTCATGCTAGTGGTTTTCTGGAAAAATGAAGCGATCTGCAATGTCGTTACAACCCATAACTATAGAACAATTGTTATCTCA
>JASDQU010587313.1:26782-39326 GCA_032191745.1 Picea mariana | reverse complement strand
GCTATAAAAGAAAGGGAGGAGAAGGAAGAAGGGGGATCGACTATTAGCGTAATGTTACGCTGCAGGAATAGTGACTTGACTGATTTACTTGTGGGAGTTGCGATTTTCCAGCTCAGAGAGGAGTGGTAGCTCGGCCTTGCGAGGTGAGCTGGGAGCTAGACGTACCATCTGGATAGTGTGTGGCCCCTTTGCAGCTTGGGGGGCTAATGGGGAAGCAGAGTACCCCTAGCGTAGGCTGGAAGGTACCGGTGAGGACTCATCGGTCGGCAAGAAGGGTCTAGACGAATCCCAAGCAGGAATCAGACAGAGCATCAGCGCGGGATCATATCTTCGGGTTATTCGCCGTCGGTCATAGGTACACAAGTGTGTTTGTTGTTTAAGAATAAAAGAAAATTGTTTAAATTTTGTATATGAATCCTTATGAAGACGAATGTTGTGTGAGTTTGGATAGTAGTTTTTATTGGTTACTCCTTTACTCCTACATTACCAACGATCACATTTATGCTATTTGTTGGTCATTAAATTGTTTTATTTTAAAGCCAATGATTACGRTGGAGAACAGGGAGATCAACTCTTTTGATAAGAATAGGTTTGTGTCGATGATCCTTAAGTTTCCACACCCCTGCTGATAGGAAAAATGATCTAAATTGTCCCTGTCTGCGTTAGCTTAGTATCCCGACAAAATGGGAAAAGTCTGATATTATTGTCTGCGTTTTAAAAAAAAAAAAAAGATATTTGCAAGGAAACCAGCCACTTGGTTACAACTTGCTTATTTCTGTTTTCGAAATAGGATAAGAAACCGCCCTGTGCTCTCCATTAAACCTTAAATGCATAGTTCAATTATTATCCCTCTCTCGCTCAAGCGGTGGTTATCCGGGTAAGCTATTACACGGTTAACCCTTTATCGAACTAGGGGGATAACCGATACAGATGCTTGGGTAAGTGTATGACAGAGCCAAGCCTTCATTAAAGCCAGTAAGGTAAGGGCCTTCGTAACTCCCTTGTAAGGCTACCCCTAAGGCTCATACTGAAGCGGGTCAGGTAAGGAGAAAGAGAGTATTTATTACAGTACTCCAAAAACCTTCATTGATATCAAACAAACTCGGCAAAAGAAAAACACATGGCCTTAATCGATTTATTGATGAATAAGAACACGGGATTTGAAAGGGCGCAGTACAGGTTAAGCAAATTGAAGAAGGGCGAACTCTTTTTGGGTTGAAGGTTTCCAACTTTTCAGGAGTCATTGTCTTTTCATCATAGTTGTATTAAGACTGTAACACACATCACTACGAATTCAATAGAATTGTATCCATTGCTTATCAAAATTTATATTAAAAGCACACTGGAATTTGCTAGCTCRCTCCAAGGCTTCCGTTCTTGTTCAAACATGTAGAACGATACTCTAATTCGCAGAATTTGTGACTTGAACATTTKCCAAGAATGGAAGGTTATGTGTTGAATAAACTTGACAGACTTAGTATTGCACAGTAAAGCTATTTAGGAATTTTGCTAATTGATAGTGTAGTTCAGCTCTGCAGTTTTGATAACCTTGGACAGTGTGATGTTTACCTGTCTTCTAAATTCTACCTCTGCCTTATTTATTACCCCTATAACCTTTGTCAACATCTTTTTTTGTCGCCTTTGCAAACTATTAAAATTTAATACTTTCGCCTTTGCATTTGTATCAAATCGCATCTCTGCTTTTCCATCTACTCCCTCCCTCGACGGACCGTATAAATTGGTTGTCTGTGCCTTACCTCTGCCAGACGCATACATCTGGAGGTGTAGTCTTCCTCTGCAGATTGTGGCGGTGACTTGGCCACATTAACTTTACCCCTGGGGCTGTATAACCTTCCACTAACAGCGGGAACCACCCAACCTTTGAACCTTCACCTCACTATCTTCGGGCTCCCGAATCAGAGGTACAACCTTCATTTTTTCCTTAACAGTTTCTCTAATGCTGCCAGGATATAGTTGTCAGTTGTTAGTTTCCTTATTTAATTAGTGTTTTTTTTTTCTGCCCTTGATTCGCGATTTTTGGCATGCGCTCGTAAATGCCCATTGACTCCTGGCATGTACTCACCGCGTTATTTTTTTCTATCTGTTGATTTTATGCTTTTCGGCATCAAGTATGACCTTTGGAAATTGACCTTGGAATTGACATTTGAAAATTGACATCTGGAAACTGTGACCTCACTAACTATGACCTTGTGAACTTTATGTTGTTGATTGTAAATTTTTTTTTCATTGAGAGTAATAATCCATTATTTTATTTATATGCTCTCTAAATATATAGTTTTTCTAATATTCGTTTATAGAAAGATTGAAAAGATTATGATACACAAAGTGAAAGTGAGTCAAATGTTATAAACATTGAAGATATTTCATTACAAAAGATTTCAACTTAGACTCACCAATTGAAAATCTACTCAGAAGGAGAGAAGGAGAATGTTCACACTCTGGTTAATAAACTAAACCTTCATGCAGTTAGTTCATGTGGAATAAATTCCTTGTTCACCTACAACCCATAGATCTAAGATCTAAGATCCAAATGAAGTAAACAATGTTGATAATAGTCCTATTTTTGTGATGACCTTTCTTTATCCAAAGTGGATTTTTGTGGGTGGAAGAAAAGTTTAGTGGATAACTGTGTTAGTTTATTCTTGTTGACTAGTAATCAAACATTGGTGAATCTAGGTCAATAATAGGGTTTAGTGGGTGATAAGTCAATATGGTTGGCCACGATGGTGAAAATAGTTATTTTATTTGCAAATTTTTTATAATATAAAATGTAATGATGTTATCATTTATGGTATTGTTATTGTAGTTTTATTGTTAATAATAACATATAAGATGTAATGCTATTGTTATCTTATTGCAAGGTGAGTGTGATAAATGTAATGTTGTTTGATTAAAAATATTTCTATGGTTGGGGTTTTCATGATTGGTCGGAATAGCCACAGTCTTGTCAATAGAGTGTCGACGTTTCGGATCCAAATCAGGATCCATCTTCAGGATCCAGATCAGGATCCAAGACTATAATGTTGTTATTATTTTATGGTATGTTATTGTAATTTTTAATGGTTATTGATAAACATATATAATGTAATGTCCTTGAATTAAGTACAATGAGTTATTATGATTTAGTAAGTGGGGATTTGCAATTGATTGAATTTACATTGTTTTTAAGGTTGGACTTAGTAACTCATCGACTATTGGAACCGAATGGAGTGATTGATATGTAATTAATGCCAATTTGAGTCGTAGGTAATGCCGAGTATTAAATAGTGGTTGGTTGTTGTCGGAGTCTTTTCTGACTTGCGCCTTCCATAGAGGACGTGGATGTTCATTTAATTATTGTTGTACTTGGTGGTAAAATTTTGATTGCTTGGTCTGTTTGTGTTGGGCAGAATGTAGACACCTCCATGTTCCTCAGAACAGTCGCCAACCCTGAGACCTTAAATGGTTAAAATCGATGGGAACCTGGGCTTGATCGTTTCTTATATGTCTTGGAGGTCCTAACCATTGCAGGACAGGACGGGTGAGTAGTTAGTCCTATTATTTTGTTGGTTGATTGTTGTTCATTGCCGGTGAATGTTGATGTGCATCTTAGATATTTATGTTGATATCATAGTTGCATGCATCATGATTCGTTTTCATGTGGTGGCGCAGAGTATAATGTCTTTTTACCCTTGTACACACGCACACACACACAAAAAAAAATTGCACTTGTTATAAGAGGTTTGTCATCGTAACGAGGAGGATCGTTACAAGATAACAAAAAATGAATTTAACAATAATCAATCTGAATCCTTAGATAAGGTTTATCATTCCATGAAAAACCATATCTAGTAAGAATGCATAATATAAGCATGGATATCAGAGATATTAATTAATACACAATGGAAATAAATATACAAGTCATGGAAACCATGACAGAGAGAACTTATCTTTAATAAAGTGAATAACCAACTGGTTGTAGACCAAGGAAGTTCCAACCAATAGTAGACACTAATGTTCCAAGTATCAACAACAATTTCACGCCCAAGCAAGGGCTATGGATCCACAAGGATGGTGCAAGGGTGTAACTCAACTTCCCCAACCCAGTCAACACTTAATCTCTCACAGATTTATCAACACACAACAATCCAAAGTACACCATCTCTCTTTTCTCTATCCTAAACAACCCAAGAGAATGGAACCCCTTCTCTGACATCAAGTCCCTCAGGCTGGACACCACCTTCCAGGGCTCCAATGCATCTGGTMAAGAATATCCACATTGGGAACTCTTAAKACTCGCAGCTATAAAAAAAACTTAACACATGCCAATGAAACTCAAAAATGCAGACATTGATTCTAGGGATGGAATACACTAGTAACTACTACAGCCAACAAGMARTGGCTTCCTYCTCAGTAATTCACCCCCAAGTCCAAAAAAAGAACAAKAATGAAGGGAATCAATGAATGAAKAGTAAATATAGAAGAACAATCGAGAAGAAACGTGGAGAATAACCCCCAAACAACCCACAAGAGGTGTGTTGGTGCAATTATATGTATAATATATTACCAAACATAAATTATCGACCAGGATTCGTAATCAAYAGATTTTTTACACTATAGGTGCTGACAACAGGTGGTTTAACTATGTATGATGAGTATAGCCTACATAAGAAACACTCCAAAAACAATACTTTGTCTTACAATCTTCAAACAATACTCTCAACAAAGTTTAGAAACCAGAAAGCAAAACTCATAAAAAAAATATTAACAAGCATGTGATCTAAAGGGTCTTTCTCATGTAATGAATATGTTCATTTATAGGCCCATTAAAAGGAAAGATGAACTTTGAATTTGTTTCCCGTGGAAACTAATTTACAACAATGTGTAATTAACAATCTGCACATTCTTAAAAGGAAGATCAATCAATCATAGAAGAAATACTAGGTGTAGTAAGATACTCCATTATAGGTTCATGTAGGGTGAGAGATGGAGATCTTAATTGTTCCTGTATTTGGAAGATATAACCTAATCAATACTGGAAGAAAACTCTAGGTGTAGTGAGATACTCCATTATAGGTTTGTGTAGGGTGAGAGATGTAGATATCAATTGTTTCTGTATTTGCAAAATAGAAACAAACATTAAAGAATTCAATATAACAAACGATTGTTTACACACACACAAGGATAAAAAGTACTTACTTAGAAATCTATATTACACTCAGAAATCTTACTCACTCATAATTTCCACAAATCTATATTGCTTTTTTTCAAATGTTTTACTGGAACACACAAAAGTAAAATTAGATACTATGATCGAAACACATAATTGTTTTATCTACACAAGACAAAATTATATCTACAAAAAATATACAAAGAATCTTACCTGGTTGGGTCGGTGGGCCCTTTTCGTACCAACAAGGTAGCTTTAAAAGAAACTTACAAATGAAAATATTTGATCACACACATAAACTCCATGAACTGTAATTTATATCATTACATCATAAACAAGTGTAGAATCAACAGTCTTCAAGAATAAAATCTATAGCATAACATTTCCTATCTCCTTCCTCATACCTATGAGGTCCTATTTATACATACAATCCATGGAGGAATGTATGAAACCAAATCCCTAAACTATGAAAACATTTTTTACATTTTTAAGATAAATCTCAAAACTCTAGGTTTTTCATTAATTTAGGCAGATTCGAGTAGAGATCCACCGATATCTTCCAAAATAATTTGAATTTTGGAAACGTTCCTGCAAATTACTCAATTTTATACATTCTAGACAAAACCCATATCATATAATTTCTAGATATGATACCATATTCATGTAAATCAAGGCGCAAGTTGGAAGTTTTATATTTTTACTAATTTTTGCAGAATCATTCCCCCTGAGTTGGAAGTCCGGGTGAATTTGGGCTTGATTATCTGCATGTATACGTCATTCTGGACAAAACCCATGTCCATGATTTTCCTCTTAAAGCATTCCAAATTTTCGAACTATATATGGTACCAAAAGAGCACAGAAATAGGTATTGGGCGAGCACATCATTGGTACCAGAAGAGCACAAAAATAGGTACCGAACGAATTGAATACTGTATGAACACCGAAATGAGTACTGGTTGTTATAGCCCTAAATTTCCATTTTCATGCATACATGGCCTTGGCCCTCTTACTTGCATATTTTGCTAAAGCATTGTTGACAAGCTCTTCTTAAGAAACCATTTTTTGGAAGATGCACGCGCCCTGCACCATTACAGCCCATGTACATAAGCTTTATGCACCACTACATCTTTCGTACATACGCATGTTGCACCATTATAGCTCATGTATACTTGCAAAAGTTGAAAAAAAAAAAAGTTGCAAGGAATTAGCTAAAATTTACAGACTATTGGAGGTTCCCCAACTAATCCACCTCCTATAGCCCGTCACCCAATTGAATAACCATCCTTTTTTCATATACAAGGAGGTGTTGGGGTCTCATTTCCAATCTAATCATAATAATAGTGAAACTCTGCCCGATTTCACTTCCTCTCATTGCCTAAGATATCGCTTCATTTTGTGAGAAATTTCCTCAGCATTCCCTCATCAACCCCTTCTTCCTCCATTTAACCCATTCCTTTCCATAGAAGTGATCATAAGGTTGAGAGAAGAATTGCATACAAGGTGCACTTGGAGCATGGTAAAGAGGATCCCAGACCAGGTTCGTGGAACGGTGGCCAACTCAGATTGTAAGGTATAATCTTTGTATTATGAGTAAGAGAAACACATTTTCCTCATATACACTCATGAGACATTTTCCTCATATATACTCATGAGACATGAGATAAGATTATTAAGAAATCTCATAAATCATGATTTAAACATAGATTACCTCATATATACACAAGAATGGCTAAAAGACATGTCTTTGGAGAAAATAGATGAATGGTGCATATGTCTAAGGTAAAATTGGTCAAGCTAGAGGACAAGATAATGAAATGTGATTCTTTTATTTATAATACAAATATTATACATTAAAATCTAAGTCGTCCACCATTCCACGAACCTGGTCCGGGATCCTCTTTACCATGCTCCAAGTACACATTGTATGAAATTATTCTCTCAACATTATCATCACTTATATGGAAAGTAATGGGTTAAATGGAGGAAGAAGGGGCTAATGAGGGAATGCTAATGCAATTTCTCACAAAAGGAAACAATATCTTGGGCAAGGAGGGGAAGTGAAATCAGGTAGAGTTTCATTGTTATTATGCTTAGATTGGAAATGAGACCCCAACACCTCCTTTTATATGACACAATTATGGTAATTCGTTTGGGTGACGAGCTATAATAGGCAGATTAAATGGGAAACCTCCAATAGCCCGTAAAATTCAACGAATTCCTTGCAATTTTATTTTTTTTTCAACTTTTGCAAGTATACGCGGGCTATAATGGTGCAACATGCGTATGTATACGAGATGTACTGGTGAAAAAAGAATATGTATGTGGGCTTTAATGGTGTAGGGCACATACATCTTCCAAAAAATGGTTTTTTCAGAAGAGCTTCTCAACAATGCTTTGGCAAAATATGCAAGTAAGAGGGTCAATGCTATATATGCATGAATATGGCAATTTAGGGCTATAACAATAATTGAGTAGGAGTTCTTTCATAAGGTCTTATTGGATAAATCAAATTAATTAGATATCATTAACATCAATTATTCAATTCCAATTATTAAGAAATATCACAAATCATGATTTAAACATAGGTTACCTCATATATACACAAGTATGGCTAAAAGAAATGTCTCTGAAGAAAATAAAAAAATGGTGCATATTTCTGAGGTACAATTGGTCAAGATAGAGGAAAATATAAGGTAATTGGAGGCATAAAAAATGAGACCCAACATTTCCCCCATGCTTTATCCATTGCATGTCCTCATGCAACAATGATCTTCAAAATTTCAAAATTGATGGTACTCCTCACTCGTTCAAACATTCCATGAAGTTTCACCCTTCTTCATCTCCTTAAGTTCTCTTTTAAGAAACCTTCTATAAAATATAAACTTCTTGGCCTCTTCTTCACACTTCTTACCCATGGGAAATTACTTATGATGGCAAAGTGGAGTCATGAGTAATAGATTGGATCTGTTAGTGATTTGACGTTAAGTCTTATCCAATCTATTGTGGATCATAATTAGGAGAAAGAGATGGATGTGACTCTAATATGATTATAGGATAGTGGCCAAGAGTTTTCATAATGAATTTGACTAATAGGCCCCCTTCCTAGATTACCCTTAAAATAAAAGTGATATAAGCAAGTTTAAATCCCATTTGAAGAGAGGAATACATAAAAGAATACATCTTGAGATGATTAACTCGTCTCCTATCCAAGTTTCTAGAGATCAAGATCTTATTGCTTTGGTAGGGTGAATTACATATATTGAGGGTCCCACTTTATTGCAAACTTATTTATTTTAAAGATATAACCCTAAAGTGTATACTTGAAGGTTCTTAAGAACATCATCTGAGAGATATAAAGGTCATCTCCTAGCCTTAATTTGATAATGATTGCTTCAGAATGAGACCCAAGGTTTTTTGTTCAGTTTTAGGTGTGCCAATTTATGTTCTTCAACTCCCTTTACTTGGCATAGACCCATTGCCAACATGCCTATTTAGTACCCGGGTGGGTTTACCTTAGTACCATACAGGCATGGCCCTACTACCAGCAATCCTGTTCAGTACCTCAATGGGTTTACTTGTACTTCCGGATAATTCCTTTTATTATACTACTCAAAATATTTTAGAATGATGTATATTTTTCATTGATAACTTTAGATTATAAGGAAGGCAGGTGGTAAGAGAGTGTTTTAGATTTATTAGGCACATAATTAATTACTTGTTATTATCCCAAGGGTTACATCATCCACATTAGCCTTAATTCCAGCTATTCAATGTATAATGGAACATCTCGGATAATGAATAAGAGGTCCATGTAGTTAATCATATTAGGGTTCTCATGAAATTTCATTGAGGTTTTGCAGGGGTCTTCCACCACATGAGGTTCTCATCAATACCTCCCAAGAGAAACTTGTAAAGGTAAACTTAGATAAGAACTTGTTGAATCAACTAGGTTAGTATTAGACATAATGGTGTCACCACTTTTCAATTGATATGTTAATTGTTAATCACTTTTTCATAATGATGAGGTAATAACATAGGTGCACCCATTATCATATAGATATAAATGGGAAAATATCTCCTTAAAGAATAGAAACGATGATTCATTTAAGGGTGAGCGTAACAATGTAGGAGGAAGATGTATATGAGAGTAAAAAACAGTTAATCACAAGACTTAAATGATCCTTGACAGAAAGAACATGAAAATATTAGCCCATACCTCCAATTATTTGAATTAAAAACAATGTTAAGCTAATGACAAAGATCATATCACTTTGGCACCAGTACCAGATTGGTATCGGAGCAGGTTTCTGAACTACTGGAATAGATAGTACTAGAACAAGATTTTGCAATACGAGAACAAGGTTCTACAGTACCGGAACATGACAGTACCGTAATAGGATTTTTTGGTACTGTAACATAATGAGACTAGAATAGGATTCTGCAGTACTAGAACAAAATGGTACCATAACTTTATGATCTTAAAACTATAATTTGTAGGCCTCACATTGTGGCTGGAGCACTATGAGTTTCAAGTTGTAAAAGATGTTGCTAGTCACTGATTGTATATCAGAATTCATAAATACGTTAATGTTGTCAAGAGAAGATATTTGTGAATTTTGTTAATCTTGTTGAATTATCACACTTGAAAACTAAAAACAACATGCTGGTACAAGAAGTTTTAAATTGCATTGAAAATGATAAATAAATGGATCCAGGGTTGATAGTTGGGCGCCAAATTCTATAGTGAAGGAATAATTTTTATCTAGACAATCTTCTACTATTGAAAACAAAGAGTTCATATGTTTGAACCAAAACAGACCATCGATCTTGTTGACAAGTATTCCTTCTCCTCTTTTGAAAATACCCTTCTAGTATTATGTACACATGTAGAGAATATTTATTGAAGAGATTACCTTCTCATAAGATTCCAAAAACAATTGTCATAACTTTTTTTTTTTAAAGAAATCCACGTGAGGAACAAATATCTTAAATTGATTGATTTGTCAACTATTTACATTCCCATTTATGAAAAATACAAAAGAGATGTTACATTGTACTTATATGAAACATTTGTTTATTTATTTACTATCCTACACTAATTGAGAAAGAGTGAGTCTTTCTTCAATTATAGGAACCAAACTTATAATTAAACTCATATCTAACTATGGAAAAGACATCTAAATGACTTCCCAGACATGAGAGGCCAACTTCTCTTCTAGAGATGATGCCAAGCATATGGAAGGGTGTTGTGGACCGACGATAGCTTGGAACGAAGCTTCAATGTAATCTTTTCTCTATTGGCTCTCTCTGTATGTCAAATCATGTAATTCCTTGGAAAGATGGCCATCATACCCCAAAATACATGAAGGATATAGAGAAAAACATGCCAACAATTATTCAATTTCTGGCTCAACTCGCTACTCCTCAGATATGGTCCATGAATCTTGGATCTCCTCTAGATGTTGTTCACGAACTTATAGATTTGCTACTTAATGTGTCTCATAATTCTCTTTCTCTTCTCTTCCTTCTAAGATATAGATAAGTATCTAAAAACAACCCAAATTTGGTCTACCTCAGATGTAGATAGACATTTGATTGCAATGAGGACTTTCTCAAATCGACATGTAGGTAGGTCTCCATTCTCTATCAAGGTTTGGGAAATTCCTTGAAGTACCATTTCTTTGTTTTCTCAACAAACTCTTTATCATCCTTCTTTTTTTGGCTGGTAGATCTTGTCTCACAACATGGATTAGTAATCAGGGGTTCTTACAACACCCCAAAAATGATTTATCATCAAAGATATGAATTTTAAAACTAAGAAATTAAAACTATTTGCAAAATTAAAACACACAAAACTTGAACTCCTTGCATTGCTGGGAGCCTGTTGTCACGAGGTTATCATTTCACACAAGTTATCTCATCATAAATAAAACTAAATTTGCATAAATAAAACACACTTTCATTAAAAGAAAAACACTTTTGTAAGAAGGGAGAGGACAACCTAACTTTGGAGCAACCCCACTAAATTGGATGTGTGGGCTCTTCCCTCATGTATTACTGTCTTCTCTCCACCCTTAGGCCATCTTCAAAAGAACTAAAACACCACTAAAAAAATATAATTCAAACACTACCTATTACCGTTTACAACTACCCGACAACGACATCGAAAGGTTGATGCAATTATATGTATAATATATTACCAAACTTAAATTATCGACTAGGATTTGTAATCAACAGAGTTGTTACACTATATGTGCCAACAATAGGTGGTTTAATTATGTCTCATGAGTATATCCTACATAATAAGCACTCCAAAACTAATACTCTGTTTCACAATCTTTAAAAAATACTCTCCAAACAATTTAGAAGCTAGAAAGAAAAACTCATAAACTAAATATAAAAAATCATGTGATCTAAAGGATCTTTCTCAGGTAATGAATCTATTCATTTATAGGCTCATGAAAGCGAAAGATGAAATTTGACTTTTTTTTCATGTGGCAACTAATTTACAACAATATGTAATTAACACTCTGCACATTCTTAAAAGGAAGATAAATCAATCATAGAAGAAATACTAGGTGTAGTAAGATATTCAATTATAGGTTCATCTAGGGTGAAAGATGGAGATATTAATTGTTCTTGTGTTTGCAAGATATAACCTAATCAATTCTGGAACAAAACTCTAGGTGTAGTGAGATACTCCATTATAGGTTTGTGTAGGGTGAGAGGTGGAGATCTCAATTTTTCCTGTATTTGCAAGATAGAAACAAACATTAGAGAATTCAATCTAAAAAATGATTGTTTACACACACACACACACACAAGGATAACAAGCACTTACTCAAAAATCTATATGACACTCAAAAATCTCACTCACTCATAATTGACACAAATCTACATTGCATTTTGTCAAATGCTTTACTGGAACACACAAAAGTAAAATTAGATACTCTGATCGAAACACATAATTTTTTTATCCACACAAACAATAATTATATCTACACAGAATATACAAAGAACATTAATTGGTTGGTTTGGTGGGCCCTTTCCATACAAACAAGGCAGCTTTCAAAGAAACCTACAAAAGGAAATATTTGATCACACACATAAATTCCACGAAATGCAATTTATATCATTACTTCAAAAACAAGTGTACAATCAACAATATTCAAGAATCAAATCTATAGCATAACAATTCCTCTCCCCTTCCTTAGACCCATGAGGTCTTATTTATACATACAATCCATGGAGGAATGGATGAAACCAAATCCCTAAACTCTGAAAATAATTTTTACACTTTTAGGATAAATCTCAAAAATGGGTTTTTCATCAATTTGGGAAGATTCCAATTTTGGAAACGTGCCTGTGTATTAC
>JASDQU010587312.1:16232-26424 GCA_032191745.1 Picea mariana | reverse complement strand
CAATCCAACCCAGGCAGAGACTACTAGTACTAAGAACCAGGATCTCTTGAAGACTCAGACAGTTACTTTAACAAAAAAAGTAAAACCATTCAAGGAAAAATTCATAGATCAAACCAATCTGAGGTGAAACCTAAGCTATAGAATGCAAACAACCAAGACTAGAAAGAGTTCCAGAAAACCCCTGAGAAGGATTGTTTCTGATAGGGGAGAGCATGATTGCCTCTCTAAAAGAAATTTTATGGAATCATACACGCGACTGACACTTCCTCAGCTAGCGTGTACACGCGGGCTGTGGGAAGGTAGGGTGCGGGTACACGTGTGTAGACCTTATACAGGCCGCGTGTACCTCTGTGGGTCTCGAAAAAAAATGCAGTCAAGCACAGAAACATAGATAACTGGTATGGAAGACCAGAATCTCTGTTAACTCAGACTTTTGCAGAAACTTTAAAAACAAGAAATGAAACCAGTTCTTAGAAATACCCAAGAAAAAACATTCCCAGAAACCCTAGAGATCCCCAGTATGGTCACCAATTCTGTTGTCAGAGGGAAATCCCTCCTATGGACTAGCACTAAGGGTTTTATCATGCATGCAGAAATGACCTAAAGACTCTTACGTTTTACCATCATCCCATGCCTATACCCCCATTACTAATATGTAAATACAAGGCTCAAGAGGTTAAGTTGACGTACCTTATTTTTCGTGTTTGATGTCGATCCCTTTTTGCGCTTGGTCGTTCTTTGACTACAACTCTCTTCCCAATGTTGACTTGCATTCACTAAAGACAAACAAATAACTCCACATGCATTTGAGCTATGAACTAACGGGTTAGAGATTTAATCAATCATACAATCAATATTCCAATAATGACAATTTCATATGATGGGACGAGAAAAACATTTCTTTTATTAACTTCACAATGATACCTTACAATGATAAAGTTGGCCATTGCTCCTCGATCCTAGTCTTGGGCTCTTCTTCCATTATCTTCCAACTTCTTTTCTCTATACTTCTCTTTGCACGAGGATGGCTAAAGGTTGAGACAAAGGGAATGCTTAATCGGGTATAGTTTCTTTACTATGATTCTCCTCCTTTCAAATGGGACCCCTAACCCTTCTTTTATAGACTAGAAGAAGCTAGGTATTTGGTCGAGTGACCGGCCATGCATGGCCGAAAGGTTTAGTTAACTTACCCAAAGCTGTGTGTTTCGTCAACAACTTTCCTTTTTCCTTGCTTTTGTAGGTACACATGGGTTGTCTTGGGTCAGCTAGCGTGTACACATGTGCAGTAATGGAGCAGGGCACGTGGGTCTTTATAAAAGGGGTTTTTAAGAAGAGGTGTTCAACAGTGTTTTGGCAAAGAAGGAATCTGAGATGGCCTGATGGCAGGTAAGCATGTCTGGTGAAAATTAGGGTTATAACAAGATTTCCATCTGAAGAATTACAAAGCAGATCCAAGGATAAAACCCTTAGGTAGAAATGCCAACACATGGAAAAATAAAGATAGTGAAAAATGTGGTCTAGTAGTTTCAACTCAAAAACAAAAAGACCCCTGGTATATAGACAGTGGATGTTCCAAGCACATGACTGGAGACTAGGACAAGTCTCTGTCTATAAGTAAAAGCAAAACAAGTAAAATCAAGGGTAAAGGGATGGTGAGTTTGAGTAAAGGAAAAGTAAAAGCCCAGGATGTTCTGCTTGTAGATGGGCTGAAACATAATTTGCTCAGTGTAAGTCAAATATGTGGCATAGAATGTGAAGTGTTGTTCACTTCCAAATCTTGTAAGATAAAGTCTGTAAACTCAGGACAAGTGGTGGCTAAAGGCATAAGGACAGATAATGATGTTGATATTGAATCCTACCCTATAAGAAAAGAAGTAGAAGAAGAATCATGTCATGAGCTGGAAGCAGAAGTTGTGAATCTTAGAATAAAGGTTGAGAAGTCAAACACCCAAATCAAGTTCTTGAAGAGTTCCATGATCCTGGATGAGATCTTGGATAGTCAGAGAACACCAAATGACAAATCCAGTCTTGTATACAACCAGGAAGAAATCAATACTCCTAAGAAACCTGATGCAAGTCCTTCATTTGTAAAGGGTGAAGACAAGTCTGACACAGGTCCTTCATTTGTAAAAAGGGAAAGCAGGTATGACTTAGGTTCTTCATGTTCAAAGAATGAAAGAAATACTACAATATTTAGAAGATCAGACCAAGAAAGACACCCAAAAGCCACTCATATACCTCAAAGTAAGTTTAGAAGAGAGACACCTTCATGGATGAATCAAAGGAGGTATGAGAGTGTTTGTAACGATTATTATTTTTCCTTGTGATGAATATGGTCATAAAAGCCTTGTATTGTAGGCATCATAGAAGAAAAATGAAGTTGCTATAATAGAAGATCAGAGAACAAAGTTCAAGAAACCAGGACACTCACAGATATGGATAGCAAAGACTATACAAGTGAAGTTACTTGTTCCAAACATAATTGCAGTCATGTGAGAAGCATAGTATAAACTTCCTCAGATGACTTTAGAGAAATGTACAATAAAGAAGCATATTGGATAAAGACGGATACACCTGGTTAGAGATCGATGAAGCTCAATGGGTAGATCCAAGGGTTGTTTGAAAAATAGGAGCTACAATTACGCAGTGTTCCAGTAGGACAACGACATCTGCAACATCAACATTTTAATGTACAAAAATGATATACAAGACATCCTTTAAAGATAACAAGAGGAAATACCTTGTTAGAAAGAGCTAACCTTTTACCAAAGGGAGAGAGTAGACAGAAGCAGAGAGAGAAGAGTGATAGGGGAAGTCATTCAATTATGACAAGAAAAGGTTGATGAAAGAGTTCGAATAAGAGAGGTGAGCAATATTGAGTCTACTATAGAGGACACCGCTAAACCTGAAGATGAACAGGGCCAAGAATCCAGTATTTCATTCCAAGACCAAGTACATCCCCATAAAATACCATTTTCTAAGAGAGCAGGTCACCAATAAGATTGTTCAGGTTCTTTACATTCCAACCAAAAGACAAATTGTAGACATCTTTACTAAACTCCTAGCCAAGACACCATTTGAATATCTCCGTCAGAAGCTGGGTGTCATCCCTTCTCTCACCTAAGAGAGTCCATCCTATAAGGGGGAGTTTGTGTTGGTTGAATATCTTATACCTCTTAAAAGTACTGCAACAACTCAGGGGGAGCATGTTATCTTTGACATTGATGTCAAAGGGGGAGAAAAGGTGTGTTATGGATGCTAAAGTTGGAGGTCTAAACAAAATAGTGCAGTCTTTTAGGGTTGCCATCAATGCCAAAGGGGGAGATTTTTGGCATGTTTACAGGCAGAGTGTGCTTGTCATTGATGGCAAGAACAACAATGATGATGGCATGATTATAGGCAGAGTATGCAATGACGACAAACATGAAAGCAACAATGGTAGCATTGGGAATGACGAGACCATGAGGAATTCTTGTCTACAATCTCAAGAGGACTAGCATAGGGCACAAAGTTGGAGTTTCCAGATATACAGAGGTTATCATGAAGGCCACAAGGAGCATGTGTAGGATTCCTTAGAATCCATGAGTTTGTAGAAGGAATCAATCTCAGGAGGAATAACGCAGAGTTGCATGCAGAGTGCAAGTGTGCGCTAGCGCTAAGGTTAACTTCATTACCAAAGCTCAGGAGGAAGAACGACAATGGATGTTGGATCACCAATCCTGAATACCTGATGACCGTTAGATCAATGTCCAGTGACCAGAGGAAGCACATAGGAGAAGTACAGATCTGATCCATTGGAACTGAGCGCTGAGGATCAACAATCATTGGATACAGAAATAAATGCAAGAAGGTTAAGCCTTTAATGAGCGTAGGAGAGTGGACTTGTCAAAGTCCCAAAGTAAGCAGGGACCATCCATTTTCAAGACTGACAGGTGGCACACAATCCTCAATTCACGATCATTTAGACAATTGACATATGGAAAAATGTCGAAGATTGTAACTGCCAGTGAGGCCAAAGAATCTCAGGGTAACGACCACTGATGAAGAACAGACTCAACATGATCATCAGAGAGGATGAAGAGTTGAGTGTGTGATCTAGGAGAGGACTTGGCATGATAAATATGTGCATAACAGAGAAGAGAGTGTTTCTCCTGTTGAGAGTTATTCATGCGAGTAGAAGGATTCTGTGTGTAGAAGCTGAAACACACAGAAGAGGCGTAGCGCATAGAATGGAAATAAGACACAAGGCATAAAGCGCAAAAGAAGCAAGGAAAATAAATGCATATATGAGAGAGGAAGAGAAATCCAAGGTACATATGCAGAGACAAAGCAGAAGATCAGAAAGCTCAAGAAGATGTGAGCAAGAAGACACTGATGTAGGTAGAGCAGAGCAGTGTAGCAGAACAATGAGAAGACTGGTAAGCCATTGATAAATACTGTATCACTGTGATAAATTTATGAGAAGCGAAGATTTATATTTCAGGGTGGTAGGGAGGTACTAGGGAGGACTGTTGTCCTCAGAGTTTCAAGTGGGTGCTTGAACACAGGGAGTTGTAGCTTCCATCTGGTTGCAGCTAGAAAAACCAGGGTGGCGGGGTGGTGTAAGGGAGAACTACTGTTCTCTGTTATACAGGTTGGTGCCTGTGTAACTGGAAGTTGTTATCCAGTTGGTGCTGGAACACTCAGGGAGTTGGTGCTTCCTTCTAGTGGGTCCTAGAGAAACCAGGGAGTTGGTGCTTCCTTCTAGTGGGTGCTAGAGAAACCAGAGAGTTGGTGCTCTCAGCAAGTTGCAGCTTGTAAAACAGAGGTGGTAGCCTCACAATGATTTGGTGCTCATAAGAATGATAATGTACAGAAAATAAATATTACTTATCATATCAAGAAGAAGAGTTTTTTCCCTTTATGGGTTTCCTCGAGAAATATCTGTCTCTGTATATTTCATGTGTGTGATTGATGCTGAATATTCTATTGCTTACTTCCCTGCATTATTGTGATCATCAATGAGTGTTCTGTAAAGAGTTTAAAATGGGAATAATTGTTTAAGCACAGTAACAACCGATTCACCCCCCCTCTCAGCTGTCCAACATCCTTAAGTCTTCATTTCCTTATATTTCGAAGGATGTTTCTACATCCATAGTAACATCCAAGGAAGAAGCTATTTTCAAAGCCTAGCAACTGGACCTCAAATATGCTCAGTCTGGGATGTTGTATGAAATTCTTCCTGACGTGCTCTGATCAAATTATGACCCTAGACAAAATCCTGGGCTTCATGCCAATGGCATCATAGGCTCTGTAAATGATAATTTACAGACTTGGTGACGAACTAGTTGAAGGATTTGTCTCTAAGCCAGCCTGTAGCAAGACAAGCTTTAGCTTCGTCCTCCATTTCCACTCAGTTAACAAATGTGCATTATATACAGTTTTCGGCCAACCCAAATGGTAACCAACAACTAGGAGGGAATAGAAAAAAAGGACGAGGTAATAATCGTAAGGGAGGGAAAAATAATAACAAAGCCAAGGGCGACACTAACAATGATAGATCGAATAATAATGTTGGTGAGGGAAAGAAAGAAAAATGAAAGGTGAAGTTTTCTTGTAAACTTTGTAAATATTATCATCTTACCCACCTATGCCCCAGAATTGAGGAAGCCTCGAGGCTCTTATCACAACCTCTTTCTTTTTTGACCAATCCATTTTCGCATAATCAACACATGGCTTCGGGGTCCTCCAACACCAGAAATGCATCGATCATGAGTCAAAACTGCTCGACTCATGAAGGTTACCGTCTATGTGTTAACATGGTCAAGTCTCAGATTGATGTAGCCACATGATCTCATGATTACGGTTCTTCACAGACTGTTACAGGTCCAGAGTCTCCCCCTCTTGCAGAAACCCCCTTGCAGATCGAAAATACAGAGCCTTCGCCTCGTATTCTGAAACGCTCTACTCAGAATCACAATGCTAGAGCTCCCCAAAACTATTTGATTATCGAAGATCTGGGTCAAACCCCTTGTGAGATGTCGGCTTTGAAGGTTCTCCAGACGTTCCTTCACATAGGAACGCCTTGTTATCTGCTTTAGGATCTCTAGATCTATGTGGCTCAAAGGTTATTAAGTTTGATGTCACAGATGTTAAGCCTCACTTGTATTACCACGTGGCCTTTCAAATCCATGTGGCGTAGACAAAATTTACCATCAAATGCATTGTAATTGATGAAGGTACTGCAATGTGCATGATGTCCCTAACCTGTTGGAAAGCCATTGGCTCTCCGACTCTATACTAATCTATGACTATGTTGACTGCTATTGATTGATGTTGTTTTCGACCCCACAAAATTCTTCCCACTTTTCTGGTCCAGTTAGGTGGAAAGACAGTGGAGGTTGATGTCGAGGTGGTCGATGCGCCCCTTGATTATAATTTACTACTAGGGCATAATTGGAATTATTCCATGACCGTAGTCGTGTCGTCTGTTTTCTGCACTTTATGTTTTCCTCATGAAGGAAACATAATGACGATTGATCAATTGTCCTTTGCACATGCTAGTCCTAATGCATCAGTTGGACCTTCGATCCCAGTGATCGATAATTCTTGGCAGGCAACTGAGGACGTTGGTGTCAAAATGTATCCCTCTCTCATGGGTAGCTTTGATTTTGTGGCACCATACCATCACATTCATGACATTTCTAGTAGGTCTTCGTCATCGATGAGGTTCATTCCTTTCCGTACTTCATATTTCAATGACCCTTGGACCCTACCTTCCTCGACCATGTCATGCGAAGATCAGTCACACATTGGGATTGCAATGGCTACTGTCAGCGATAGAGGTTGCGTATCAACCTATTCTTAAAACTACTATTGACCTAGATCCTTTCTCCTCATAGACAGATGAGGAGGATCCCTTTTTAGAGTTTGTACGAGCCACCCAATCATCTTTTTCAAATGATTGCCTCGACAACACTTTACCTTCGAATGAAGCCATATTAGAGGCCATGAATGTTCTCGATAAGCCTTGGGACAATATGCGTCATCGCTCATATTTCCTCCTAGAACTTGTTAGGATCGAAGAGTACTACTTTAGATCTACCTTGAGTCGAATGGTTGGTCACATTGTGGTTCTGCTAGATACACATGGTATTTATGTCGAAGGAAACATGGCGAATATTTCTCCTACTGTCACGATCGACATCTCTCGAATTCCTGGAAAAATTGAGAACATATATATTGGTGCATATTGTTCACCTGATGAAATTCAGATCTACATGGATCTCTTCAAATAATTATGTGACATATTCGCTTGGTTGTACGAAGAGATGCCAGGGATCGACCCCAGAATTGTCGAACATGAGATCAATGCTTATCCGAATGATAGACCTGTACGACAACGTATTAGAGCTGTTAATCCTGGAAAGGCCCCTGCTATTAAGGAAGAGGTAGAGAAGCTACTTAATGTTGGTTTCATCTATCCGGTTCCCTTGATCGAATGGGTTTCCAACCCCTTTCCCGTGAATAAGAAACAAGGAATCATCCACGTGTGTATGGATTTTCGAGACCTAAGTAAGGCTTGTCCTAAAGACAACTTCCTGAATCCTTTCATTGACCAGATTCTTGATGAGTGCACAGGAAGCAAAGTTTTTTCTTTTATGGACATATTTTCAGGATATAATCAAATTCAAATCAAACCCGAGGATCAACACAAGATGACGTTTATTTGTGCTTGGGGTACTTTTGCATATCGGAAAATGCCTTTCGGCCTTAAAAACGTCGAGTCAACCTTCCAACGCGCCAAGGCATTTGCTTTTCATGATCTCAAGCATATTTTCTAAGCTTACCTTAATGATCTCTCTGCTCACTCTCGCAAGAGAGTATATCACTCCACTTACCTTCAATTAGTATTTGAGAGATGTTGTTACTATCAAATTCGTTTGAACCCTCACAAGTGCATCTTTTGCGTCAGGTCTGGCCGTCTTTTAGGATTCTTAGTCTCTGAGCATGGGATCATGGTGGATTCTATGAAGGTTGAGACAATACTTCGAATGGATCCCCTGCACAACATTCAACAACTTCAAGGTTTATAGGGGAAGGCTAAGTTTTGACTTTGGTTCATAGTGAACTATGCCAATTTGACTAAGGGTTTCGTGTGTCTTTTGAAGAAAGATACTCCGTTTATATGGGATGAATGAGCCCAAGAATCCTTCGATGCTCTTAAGAAAGCCTTGGTATCAACTCCTATGCTGAAGCCTCCACACTACAATAGAGACTATTTGCTTTATATCCCTACGTTTGAAGGGACAGTTGGTATGGTTCTTGTTCAGGAGGATGATGAGCTCCATGAGCACATTGTCTACTATCTCAGGCAAAACTTAGTCAGTCTTGAAATTAAATACTCTCATGTAGAGAAACTAACCTTGGTTGTCGTACACGCGGTTCAAATATTACAACATTATATATTACTTTGCAAAACTACTGTAGTAGCACATATCAATGCATTTCAATACGTCCTTACCAGGCGTATCATAGGGGGAAAATACAATAAGTGGATTGTTATTTTGCAAGATTTTGATCTCGATTTTGCTTCGGCAAAGTCTAAGAAATCGCTAGTTTTTACTGAGTTGATATCAGATTTCCCTCGAGTAGATGAGGATATTATTCATGATGATTCATTCACAAATGAAAATATCTTCCTTATCTCGTCTTTGGACCCATGGTATGGAGACATTATAATTTATCTTCAAACCTTGAAGCTATCCCAACATCTGTCGAGAGATTATCGACGACGTATACATCATCAAGCTAAAAACTACCTTATCATCGATGACATTTTGTATCGTCCAGGAGTAGATAATATTTTGCATCATTGCTTGAATCATGAGGAAGTTGAGTCGGTTCTCAATGAATGTCATAGTGGGGCTTGTGGTGGTTATCTGTCTGGGCTTGCGACAACCCAAAATTTTTTGTGAGCTGACTATTTTCAACCGTCAATTTTTAAAGATTGTGTTGAAGCAGTCAAGAAGTGTCACACCTGCCAGGTGTTTGCTTGGAAAATGTGCTCGCACCCAGCCCCTCTTCACCTAGTCATCACCATCGGTCCCTTCACCAAGTGAGGGGTAGATTTTATGGACTGTAACCCAGCTTTGGCTGGGGCGCATCAACATATTTTTGTGTCCGTGGATTAATTCACTAAATGGGCAGAGGCCATGCCTACCATTAAATCTGATGGTAAGGCGACACCATTCTTCAAATTGAACCAAATTATAGCCCAGTTCGGAATCCCAAAGGAGATTGTCACTGATCATTGTAGATTTTAACCTTGTACAATATTTACCGCAAACAAATTTTCAGTAAAAGAACAAAAAAGATACAATGGAAAATACAAACATTACATAGAGATTTTTCCCCTGGAAACCCAAACCAGGAAAACCAATATATTATATATTCATTCATAGTGATACATTGTTTACAATACAATATACATATAGGAGCCAACGACATCCAAAATGCTAACCCAATTACTTGGATTAGTCAACAACCCTAATTCCTTAACCGAAAATTGAAAACCATCGGCAAAAAATCATGTGTAGAAAAACTGCCCAACAATGGACACACAAATCGAGGAAACACAAAATACGAGGCAAAACATGTGAATCGTTTCCCGAAGAAATTTGTTTTCCTCTGCAAAGAATATAACACATACCCAACATTCTCCCAATTGTTGTTTTTTTTGCATATAGGGGGTTTACAGGGTTACATAGTCAACAATCCAGGGCAACAATGCCCATGGATCCTCTACACCAAGCGAACTTCTTAGTGCTCATAGATTTTGTTAATGAATCTGCAACATTCTTCAAAGTGTCCACCTTCATCATCAATACTTTATTTTTGTCAACCATGTCTCTTGCAAAGTGATATTGAATATCAATATGCTTTGTCTTTGAATGATCAGTCGAGTTCTTCACTAAAAAATTTCACTCTCACTGTCACAATCTATCCTTACAACTTGTTGTACCAACCCAATACCTGAACACAATCTTTGTAACCATACTACTTCCTTACTGGCATGAGTGGCTGCCATGTATTCAGATTCTGTAGTTGAAAGTTCCACTACAACCTGTCTTTTTCTCATCCAACTTATTGCTCCTCCAAATAGGTTAAACACATACCCACTTGTAGATCTCCTACGATCCAGATCTCCAGC
>JASDQU010587311.1:31292-48874 GCA_032191745.1 Picea mariana | reverse complement strand
ACAAGTGGTTGTAGCCACCTTCTGGTTGTAGCCAGAGAACATTGGGGGTTGTAGCCTCCTTTTGGTTGTAGCCAGAGAATTGGGGAGTTAGAGATTCCCTTAGGTTGTAGTCTGAGAAACTAGGGGGTTGGAGCCTCCTTCCAGTTGCAGCTGGAAAACGAAGGAAGTTGGTGCTTCTAATGAATGTAATTCTTCAAGACATATAAGAAAAAGAATTTCATGGTTTTCTCTCGATTTGGGTTTCCACGTAAAACACTGGTGTACTGTGTATGTGTATGATTGTTCATTTGTTCATTGCTTATTTACTCTGTAGTTATTGGATGATAATGCTTCATTGATATAACACTTGGATTATATGGTTAAAAGGGATTAAATTGCTCTATTACTAATTCACCCCCCCTCTCAGTAATCCAACAAAAATCCCACAAAAGGGGGAGAGATCCCACGATCTATGCTTCACCTGACACTTTGTCTTCGACCAGCCTATCGAAGTCCCAAAAATGGTCAAACATGACCAAGGTTCTCCAAAACTTGGTCGAGGGCCAAAAATGACCTGGGAAACAATGGATGACAAAAGAAACCAATTATATAAACCATCAATGTAGGAAACAATCAAGGTTCTATAGAATAACTGGAATAATAAATAATAAGAGGAATAAAAAATCAAAATCATGGTACAAATCCTAAAGCAACACTACAACCCAACTATAAATAAAATTACTTAAAATATGTGTTTTTTCAAGGGTAACATAGATTTAATTTTTCCACATAAATAAATGATAGAGATCTTGATTCTTTCCCCCTTCCTTTTTTGAAACTCTAGTTTTTAATCCCCAAAATTAGCAATGTATATTTGTAAAAATGATGAATGGATGAGGGCCAAGTGATGTAATATGCAAACATTGTACATTGAAAATAATAAAATAAAATACATCACCAACTACAAATGGGTAAGGACAAAGTCATTGGGGTCTATGATTCTACAAGAAAGGGGGGTTAAAGGGTTTTTTTAGGGAAATCCACATGCCTAGAATCTTAAGTCACATCCATAAATCATTTTGTTATTAAATATTTACCTCCTTAGAATTATTAAAACCAATCATTGAATGCATGTAAGAGGTTGGAAGGAAATTCATGTCACCTAGTTATTGAAGCATGGGTATGGTAAAATATTTTTAGGGAATTGTGAGAGTCAAACATGCATCGGAAATAAAGAAAAGGAAATTTGAGTAGAGGGAGGGGGTAGTTTTTATAGTTGGGTAGGAGAGAGGAAAAGAGAGTTAGGTGCTAGGAAAAATGGAGGGAGCCAAAGTGGTTGTTGAAGACAACTTGTTAGACCTGATAATTACATGGAGAATTAGGTTTTTATGCTTGTGACTGAGTTTTATGTGGAGGAAATTATCTAAGAACATGTGAGAGTGTTGCTGTGAGAACTCTTGTTACAACTAGAATTTTTGGAGTCCCTAGTTGAGAGATTTATTGGCCAACCTATGTTAGAGCACTGGAGGGAAGTAGGATAGCTTGAGGGACTATGTGGTAGAGAATAAGATCCCATTCCCTGGGTTATGAAGTTTTAGGGGAAAAAGAGATGGTGTATTTCAATTGTTGTAGGAGTTAGCTTGATGCAAATTTTACGAGGTATTGTGTTGTTGAGTGGGTAGTAGCCAGCCATAGGAGCCATTTTTCTTGTGGAATCATAGACTTAGCTTGTGGGTGACCTGTTGTTGAGAGAAATAGAGTAGTAGAGTCTATGGTTGGGTGGAATGTCCAACATCTATAGCTAGTTGTATAATTGTCTATAAGATAAGTGTTCTGCTCACTATTCCTATTCATAGTTTTATTATTATTCTTGAATGTTGTGTTTAAATACTATATTTTATTGTGTTTTTTTGAATTCCGTGTATGGTTAAATATTTTGCATTCATGGTTTTCAAATTATTTGTAGTTGCATGAGTATTTTTTTCATGTTGTAGGAATCCATTTTTAATTAGTATCAAAGAATTTCATTTTTGTTGGTAATGAGTACGCTACATTTTTTTTTCCTTTTCCATATTATAAATTATAAATTATAAAAAAGAATAAATAATACTATGATATAACATATGAGATGCGTGTCATGAGGCAAGAAACAAAGTTCATAGTCCAAGGAACATATTGTTACAAAAGAAAATGAAAAAATGCAAGATATGGACACTCATAAGCATGTCTCCTCCCATGGATAAAGGTATGAAATTCATAAGAAACTAATACAAAGGAAAGCAACAAAAGGGAATGTGTCCATGGTAAGCACAAAATATAAAACTTTAGTGAAGCATTAGGCTCAATTGTGTAAGTAGTGAAGCAATGCAAATTAAACATACTGGGAGCTCATCAGGAATTAAATAGAAGATAAAAGAAAAAGAAGCATGTAGGATCAAATTCAAAGTCATGGAAATACTAATGGGGGTCCCATTCTTATTAGAAAAGATTCACATTAACACCAAATGACAATCAAGGTGATAACTAGGGTATCCCATCATAGGTACACATTACTACACAAGTTGCAACAAACGAAAACTGAAGAGTGGTTTATATGTCACAACTTGGTAGGGTTGATCTTAAGGAACAATGAAAGGTAACAAGGATAATAATGTAGAATTGATAGAGAAAAAAACCTATCCCTATATGATAATCAAGAAAAATTTACCTCAAAAGACGATCCATGTTGTGAACCAAACCACCACTGACAAAAGAAAAGAATGTGAAAAAACTCAAAAAATGTCTCAAAAAGTCAATTGGAACAAAAAAAAGAAGTATCTAGTCAAATAATGGTCAAATATAAAAATGAGATAAAAAACTCTATAAATAGGTGAAAAATGAAAATTTGGAATCATTTTACCATTTCTTACCACCTAGATTTCCAGATCCATTCTGAGCATCTGACTTTATTTGCACTTTTTAAGAGAGTCTATTGTAGGATTTTGACCCCAATAGGTACATGTAACCCTAGACCCAATCCTCTTTATATCTGTCCATTCAGTTTTTTATATTTCCTAGTCTTTTTTATTTTATTTTTAGGCCTTGGAAATATTTAGGGTCTTATGCATGTGGGTGCACTAAGTCCAACTAGAATGCATTGGGCCTTATATGTTAGGAAGAAACCAGGACCCATAACACACATTCTAGAAGTTATTTTGGATCCAGTATAGACAAGTGAAAATGACTAATGTTTGAAAAACAAATATTAAGGCATTGACTTTGTTTTGTTTTGTTGATTGTGAAGGTACCATGGAATTGACAGGTTGGTGAGAGAACAATTATTAGGTAGATTATATTGATGCTATGAGAAATCCTATAGTGATAGGGTATTTACATGATTGCAAGCTCCTCTAGTTCTTCAAATGTTCAAACATGAAAATTCACTTGAGGATCTTGTAGTGCATTATTCAAATGTAGGACCCTAAGTCACATACATTCTGTATTAATGATGATATCTTGGAGGTCATGGTAGACACTATATATTTTTTTAAAGGATTGTGCTAGTGAGGTGAGATGGAAGTCCCGCATGGAAGAGGATGAGGAGGATCTATAGAAGGTGTGAAGGGATAAGTAGATCTATACTTTCAACCACACACACAAAATAATAACAAACAAATTTATATATATTCCATATGATATGTGAGCCTAAGGATGGTAATGTATACCTTGATTAGAGTGTCAAGCTTTATCGGATCACATTAGACCTCCCATTCACATTTACATTGTTGTAATCTAAGGAATTACACAAAGAAGTTACTAGTAGCACACATGCACAACATAATATACAAGCAATCTATAATAATATATAATCATTCATATATTGAAGAACATAGAGGATAAAAGTAGTGGTGGAGATAGAAATAGGTAGTCTTTTATTATAACAAATCAAGCACCAATTTCTCTCTTGTTACGTCCATGATCAAATCTATTTATACATTGATTCTGGTGGTATGTAGTTATAACTACTCTAACTACCTTGTTCGGTCAACTGAATCGATTACTTAGTCAACTTGTCTCTACTTTCGACTGACATATTGCATTGGTTGATTGTCTGGTCTAGTCGACTAGTCCCTCCAACATCTCCCCCACCCTCGAATATTCATTTTTCCCAAAGAAGGGGGAGTTTGGAATTAGAAAAAATTACAAAAATGTGAAAATGCCAAAATTTACAAGACATGTGCTCAATAATGTATTGTTGAACCATTTTCTAGTGGCACTGGTGTTGTT
Source organism: Picea mariana (assembly GCA_032191745.1). Taxonomy (NCBI): domain Eukaryota; kingdom Viridiplantae; phylum Streptophyta; class Pinopsida; order Pinales; family Pinaceae; genus Picea; species Picea mariana. Next base: position 44,629 of record JASDQU010587311.1, on the reverse strand, counting down.
GGAACTACATTTGCTTGGCATTGTAGAACATATTTTGGTAGTGGCTATGGATGATTAGTCAATGCGCTTGGTTAAAACTATTATATCTAACATCGGTTTTTTGGTGGTGCATGCTACTAGTTTGGTTATATGACATCCTAAGGAAAACAAAGTCACATGACCTAAGTTATTTCTCAATGCTAGGGGAAGTTCATCACTACTCGAGTCAACAAGGTAAACCACAAACAAATGAATACCTCCATGCCACTAATACAAATGGAAATTCTTCTTAATGTCAGCTGTGAGTGCTACCTTACTCCACTCTTGCCACATGTGACCCATGACTGATGTAGGTTTGAACCCATGACTTTGTCATCTGATTTCTTTTGAACCACAATGTGTGGTGCACAATTGGAGTTACCTTCGATTGAATTCAACCCTGTCAAGGGAATTTTAATTTATTATATTTCTAAAAGGACGGGTTCCATCCCTCCATTTTCTACTGGAACTAGGAAATGTTGGAAAATTAAGCTAGTGCTTTCTCTGACACTTATTACTTATTGATCCCAATGGGTTTTTAACCTTGACACCTGCTGCTTGTTTAAATTTTTTTTGGTCTAGTGCCCCCATTACATAGGATTCATCCTTCCCAGGGAGGGGACTAACTCTTCCATCTGGATCATTGTAATGGATTAAGTCTTTGGTGGGATATAGACACTCTAGAACTTCTCTCGTTCAATGGAGGAAGGGATTTGGGAAACTTGACAAAGATTACATTCCCTATCTGTCCACCTTGGGCTTGTTGTTTCTATGTAAAGTTCCTTATTCATGCTAGTTGTATTTATAGAAATTAGATGTGATTTTTTGTATTGTTCACGCATGTGGTTATCATTACAGTGGAACACGCATGTGGTTATCATTAAGGTGATAACTGCAGTTCATGTGGTTGAAACATGTTTCTCGCACTTTCAATGGGCTTGTAGTCAAGTCGTTTATGGCGGTTGAAAACCATTCTCTTTCAAAAAAAATCTATTTTTGTTGATTGCACACTAGATTTGTTTGATAAGTATGTGGCCTTGCGGTTTAGTCCTTATATGATGGATTCTGTTAGGTTATATTATGATGGGGTAAATGCAAAATCATTGATGAAATTTTATTTAAGTATTTTTGAAGTGAATGTTTCTTCTTGTTCCTCTTCAATTTTGTATCATTTATAAAGAAAGTAATCCAATGTGTTAGGTAACTGCATGTGAGGCATACTTGTTTATATTTGTATCCAATTATTCTCCATTCCTTCTCACAATATTGAATGTGGGTGAGAGGGTTGAACCCCAACTTAAACGTAGGTATATTAGCTATGGTTGAAAATTTACTTCCATTGAATCATTTGACAAAGTAAGTGGTTTCAACGGTCCACGTTTGTAGGCATGGTGCATGCATGTCCCACCATATCACTTCTAATCCTATGAATGAATTCATTAAAATCTATAGTTGGCCTTGTTCTCTAACCATATTGGACACCTTATCGACATGGACCGATGATGACTCTTTCTCTTTGAATCAAAATGGTAAATTTGAGGTCATATTTATGTTTATGGCGATTAATATTGGATTCTATTTGATTTTATTTTCATATATTGCAGGCACTACTTTGATAGAAAAGCAAGAGAATTTTTTTTTTTTAGGGATGTCTTCTATTGACTAGCATTCTCTTGATTTGACTTGTAATTTTCAAGTTTCCATTCATAGAGTTATGTATTTGAGTTTTTTTCAACCAATAGGAGTGAACCATGTAATAATTCTCCTCTTATATTAGGTTTGAAATTATCTCTATCTCCTTGGATAACCTAGTATAGTTTTTCAACATCAATCTCTTCTTCCCAAGGTTCTTGTAGTATACCTAGGAAGGTAATATGGGGTACCTAGGGGGGTAACCAATGGGAATGTGGTTATGTATTATTAGTTGAGTAAATTCAATGTAAGGTGGACTAGCTCCACTATATTATTAAATAAGGCCCAATATGGTAGTTAGATATAATAAATGTAAGAGGACTTACCAGAAGGTTCCTCTTCTAGAATGTTCTTCGGTGGTTGGTAGCACTATATAAAGGGGTTCAAAAAATGTAATGGGAGGTCAATAGAAGTATTTTGTTTGGATCTGAAGCTCATTAGGAGGTTTCCCCCTCGAAGAGGCAAGTGAACATGAGAGGAGCTCTTCCATAATAGGATCCATTGTATGGTGTTTCCCTACCTCAAGGGTTTCCTATTATAATAAATTATATTTTGCATATTGTTTTTGGTATCTCTTGTGGTGATTGTATTTTTATATCTCTAGTACCTAACAAGTGGTATCAAAGAAATTTATTTGGCCAAGTAAGGGAAGAAATATTTGGTTCATTTTGCATATTTTTTAAAAGGAAGAGAAGGGGGTGGCACACTTCAGACTCAATTCTGAAACTTTCTTCTCAAAATTTGCAACAAAATAATTGGATATTTGAATTCCTCTTATAAAAATACCCAATTTAAAAAAAAACAATTGGCCCAAACAGAGTTTGGGAAATGAATTTATCATCATTTTAAATTTGTCAAAATTTTCAGGTTTTTTTTTTAAATTATTTTTTAAAAAACCCTAGTTTTCTTTTAAAAACCCTAGTTTTCTTTTTGGGTTATGGAAAACAAAATATTTTTTTCTAGAAAAGATGATGGTACTAGTATTGAATAATTCCTAAAGGCCCACAAGCAAGAATGGGTAGATAAGTGGAGATTTTATTTAGTCTTTTATCTTAAAGAAGATGCTAACACATGGTGGAAACCATTGGACCAGGTCAAGATGATGGGGATTTCCGATGAAGAATTTGTAAAGATATTTTTTGATAGGTGGTATCATGATGAAAGACGTGATACAAAGATCACTAAGGGTTTATGTTCATGTGGAAATTCTATATTACAGGTTCATGGATGTATTCATAAAGAAAATAACATTGTTTCTATTAACCCTAGTTGCATGCATAATTTTATCAATGTTCAGTTGGTTAATAAATTGCAAGTTCCTGCAAAGAATATTCAAAGCACATAGGTTGAGGGTAAAAATATTCCAGTCTTTAAATATTTGAAGATTACCATGGATAAATATGTGTTGCATTCATATTTTTATGTTATGGATATGGATGATGTGGATATTGTTTTGGGATATTCTTGGATAGAATCAATGGGTACCATTAATGTTAATGTGTAAAATAAGTTTTTGAAGTTGTGGTACAAGAAAAAGAAAATCACATTGCAGGATGTGTCTCTTAATAATAAAGAGGGACCCATGGAGGCCAATAAAGAAGTTATTTCTGAATTCGAAGTTGAATCAGAGGCATCGTCTATATAAGGAGATGAAGCAAAGCCACATGAAGGACATACTAAAGAAGCTAAGGGGGTTATTGACTCAAAGGCACAATGTGTTGTAAATTTTGCAAAAAAAGAACAGATTCCTATAGTTGTTGTATATCTCCATACACATCATATAGAGAAACACGATTCATCAAGGAAAGGTCATGAGCATCAACACACTTATGCACTAGCAGGGAACCAAAAAATAAACCAATCAAGAGGTGCATGGAGGAATACTAACACTATTGAAAAATATCAGGCTAGAGAAACAATCCCATGGAAACCTCAACATGATGCAGAGCAAGATCAAGGTGGCAAGGCAACCGTTAGACATCATGTCCGGCTTCCATTAGGATGGATGGATGGTCATACTTGGTACCAATTGGATACATTTCTTAGAAAATCATATTGCATGTTTTTTTCACGTGTTTAGATGATGAAACATGTGAAGGGGGATGGAATGTAGTATAGCTAGGGAGGTAATATGGGGTACATAGGGAGGTAATATGGGGTACCTAGGGAGGTAACCAATGGGAATGTGGTTATGTATTATTAGTGGACACCATTCAATGTAAGGTGGACTAGGTCCACTATGTTATTAAATAAGGCCTACTATGGTAGTTAGATATAATAAATAGACTTTCTAGAAGATTCCTTCTCTATAATGTTCCTAGAAGATAGAGAACTCTATATAAAGAAGTGTAAGCAATGTATTGGAGCATGGTGAAGAATATTGTTTATTGTAACAAGTAAGTATTTCTTGGGAGTGTATTCCTTCCATAAGGAATAATATATGGTGTTACCCTACCTCAAGGGTTTTGTCTATATTCTTGTGTTCATTATTGGTGAATGGTTTGGTTTATTCTTGTTTATTTGTGAAGTATATTTATAGATTTATTTATATATAGTCAGGTATATAACAAGTGGTATCATAGAACTTTCCTTGGATAAAGAAGGGAAGCAATTTGTGGTTCATTTTGCAGTTTTTTTATAAGTACATGAATATATCTACAAATATACTTCATAAATAACCAAGAATAAACTAAAACATTCACCAATAATGAAAACAAGAAATAGTAAAACCCCTTGAGGTAGGGTAACACCATATATTAATCCTAATGGAAGGATAAAAATCCTCAACCAATGCTTGACACATTCACAATATTCTTCACTATGCTACAATACATTTCTTACACTTCTTTATATAACATTCTCTATCTTCTAGGAACATTCTAGAGAAGGAATATTCTATAAAGACTATTTATTATAACTAACTACCATAGTGGGCCTTATTTAATAACATAGTGGACCTAGTCCACCTTACATTGAATGGCCTCCACTAATAATACATAACCAAATTCCCACTGGTTAACTTCCTAGGTACCCCATATTACCTCCCTAGGTATACTACATTCCATCCCCCTTCACATGTTTCATCCTCGAAACATGTGAAGAAACCATACAATATCACTGACTAAGAAATGTAGTCAACTGGTACCAAGTACAACTATCCATCGATCCTAATGGAAGCTGAGCATGATGTCCAATTGCTTCCTTTCCACCCTGATATTGCTCTACATCATGCCATGATTTCCATGGGATTGTTTCTCTAGCCTGATGTCTTCCTATAGTGATAGTAGTCCTCCATGCACCTCTTGATTGGTTTCCTTTCTAGTTCCCTGTTGGTGCATAAGTATGTTGATGCTCACACCTTTTCCTTGATGACCGTTGTTTCTCTATATGACGTGGATGGCGATATACAACAACTGTAGGAATCTGTTCTTTTTTTTTCAAATCTACAACACATTGTTCCTTTGATTCAATAAGCTCCTTAATTTTTTTCTTGTGTACTTCCCGTGGCTTTTCTTCATCTCATTCTGTAGACTATGCCTCTGATTCAAATTCGGATTTGGAAATAACTTATTTGCTGGCTTCCATGGGCCCCTCTTTCTTACTAAGAGACACATCCTGCAATGTGATTTTCTTTTTCTTGTACCACAACTTTAAAAACTTATTTTGCACATTAATATTAATGGTATCCACTGGTTCTATCCAAGGATATCCCAAAACAATATCCACATCATCCATATCCATAGCATAAAAATATGAATGCAACACATATTTATCCATGGTAATATTCAAATCTTTAAAGACTGAAATATTTTTACCCTCAATCTGTGTTCTTTGAATATTCTTTGCAAGAAATTGCAATCTATTAACCAATTGAACATTGATAAAATTATGCATGCAACTAGGGTTAATAGAAACAATGATATTTTCTTTATGAATACATCCATGAACCTATAATATAGAGTTGCCACATGAATATAAAACCTCGATTCTATTTGTATCCTATTTTTCAACATGAGACCACCTATCAAAAATACCTTTTCAAATTCTTCATCGAAAATCCCCATCATCTTGACCTGGTCCAATGATTGCCACCATGTGCCAACATATTCTTTAAGATAAAAGGCTAAATAAAATCTCAACTTCTCTTTCCATTTTGACTTGTGGGACTTTAGGAATTGTTCAATACTAGGATTGTTGTAACCTAGGTCTGCACCCCTACCCTTTTCCCTCCTTTACCCTATACATCCATAAATTCTAAGGTTTGTGGCTTCTTGCTTAGCTTATTCTCCATTATTGAATCACTTAGCTTCATGTCACTTGCTTGTATTTACTTATTTTGCACCATCTTTTTTCACTTTCTTGAAGGGTGATTTCATGTTCTGGTTTGAGTTTGAAATACTTGTCATCATATTTTCCATTAATTGAGCATGCAGTAGGTCCACCAAGTCTTTTGTGTGTGCATGAGACATCTGTGTCCAACAATTCCTTTATAAGCTTAGTAAGTTTCCATTGAAAAAGGAAGCAAATCAAAGCAATCCATTTCGAGCTTAGACTTTAAGCCAAATAGATAGGTCAAATATTCAATGGTGGAGATCCAACAGTCGATGTAGATCAACGAATCAAATAGTCGATGGTGGAGATCCAACAGTCGCAACTTCGGGGTTCGGGTGTGTGAACTTGCCATTGGTTCAAATCTTTCGAAGTGTCTAGACACTGAAGTGTTGAATCCTTCAAAGCTTCGAAGTGCCGGAGCTCCAAAGCAGTAGGTCCCCAAAGTGCTAGAGTGGGCCCTAACTGCCATGTCACTTCACGAGTTAGTTCATCCGGGAGGTTTTACTTCAATACAAGCACGGAGCCTCGAAATTCCGAAATGCTGAAGACATATGGCGTACATCAGCCATGACATGTGCCACTCATTTAAAGTCATTTGGTTACATCATCCACCCATTTTCGGGTGACACATGTCACTCTCCTTCTAAGACATGTCACTTTAGGACCACACTACTTCGGGATATTTTCACGCCGCACATCCAAAAAATCTTGAAGCCTGAAGTGTCGAAGCACATGACACCCATCCGCCAAGACATGTGGCAAAAATCTAATGCTGACACATGAAATTCATCTAGCATTGACATGTGGCAGTCATCAGTCGAGACACGTGACACCTATTTTTGGCACATTTGGGGCTGACATATGCATTATTTCAAGTGACACATGTCACCCTCCTTTCTATGACACATCAATAGTTGATGTCAAGCTGCCATGTCGGATTCGAGAGATTTTCCTTTGGGAGGCTTTCAAATGCAACACTAGAGGTCTCCCATAGTTCTAAACTCCATTAATTATTAAAGTATTAATCTCGGGTTAATTAGCCTAATATAAGCATAGATTGGTGACTTCACGAGATTAGTACTCCGAGATATTTAGATGTAATGCAAATTGTCAAAGGGATGAACTTTTGAAGTCCCAAAGTCATTAAGTTTGAAGGTTAAAGGTAATCTCAGGTTAATAAGTGATTAGTGTTGGTTAACTACTTCGGGGGACTCTGTCCTCTGGAGGATTTCCATTCTCTGTGATCCAAAACCTCCAAATGTCGAATTTCTGAAGTGACTCACCCACATTTATTGCATATTTGAAAGGTTTAAAAAAGGGGCTCCAAACTAGGAATGGGTAGACTACACGTCCAAACTCTAGAAAAGTGCAACATGACTTGCTTTTGTTCTCCAAGAGATAAGTGGGGGGAAAATATGGCCAATACTTTCAGTTGTCTCCAGTGGCCTCAAACAAAGCGAATTCTAGTGCTCATTGTGGAACTCAGTTCTATCGCTCCTAGTCTTTTTATGTCAAATCCTATTTCTTTCTAACACATACATCAAGCCAGTTTCATTGACATTAGCAATTTTCAGTTATTTAATTGCCAGATTCTTTTAGATTAAGGCATAATCAGTGGTCTTTTTTGTGTGATAAGAGCCACTCATTTTTATTTAAGTTAGGATCAAATTATACATTAAGAGACTCCAGCCAATGTTTAGTGAAGTTAATAAGTTGTTTAACAAAATATATGGTAGAGTTAAGCCTCAGTCCCAGATGGACGAGAGCCTTTGCAACTTTGATAAATAGGCAATTTTTTGTATGTTTTGGGGGTTGAGTTTTTGGGGAAAGAGAGAAATACAACAATTGGTTGGACCCATTTTTCACATGGACTAAATCTCTCTACCTAGTGAAGATACTATTGAGGACAGTGTATTTGTGCCCAAATTCGTATGTGTTTCTTATCTTGAATACAATTTTTATTTGTGCGAAGTACATTTCTTTTCCTTCAACTATTGTATAACTTGTCGTTATTAATATGCAACCTGTGATAACAACTATTCTTTGATGAAGATTTGTTTTTATTGCAACCTGTGGGAGTAATTGTGTTTTTGGTACATGTTTAATGTCTTGAAATGATATTTTAAGTATTGAACTTCTTGCAATAGATTATTCATCGAGTGGTTTGTTGTTTACCTTATTTTTTACCTCTATTATTTCACTCGTCTATCATTAGTGTCCCAATAACCAAGGAGGACCCTCATCCTTATCATCTTCCAACCCAAACACGCTCTTGTCTTGGTAAAACCAACCCTCTAACTGACCCACAAATAAAGAATAATCATTCCAATACTTGAGGTGGCCTAGATTTTCTCTCTAGCAGTCAGGTGGAGACTTTAGGACCAACATCTTCTGGCTTCATTGCCAGGGAACAAAGTAACGAAATATATTTCCCTGGGAGAACGAAAATGATCAGATATTATCTTTGAGGGTGAACAAAGACCAGACACATTTAGACTGCGGATCATTCACTTGGTGACTGCATGGTTAAAGAATCCAGTGGCAACTCCATAGTTTTAAGAAGTCATATTTTTAGATGGAAGCCATCTTGGCTCGAAGCTTTTCTCCTTTTAATTTCTCTATTGTTACTGTTTTTCCAAATGTTGTTCCTACTATAGATGATTTGGGTGATTTGTTGCCCATATTTAGAGAACATAGAGATGACAACCCTACTGAGCATTTGCTTGAGTTTCATGAACTCATGAATAGATGGGGAATATGTCATGAGGATGTATTAATGAAGATGTTCATGTACTCAATAGAGGTAGATGCTCGTGAGTGGTATCGATCCTTTCCCTTTTCTAGCATCTCCTCCATGGAACAGTTCCATGATGCATTCAATGAGCATTGTAAAAGTTTTTTTCCAAATGATTTACTTTTTGAAGACTGTTGTGAAGAATTTGGATCTCATATTCGACAATCACTTATTGGTTCTTCAAGTAGTGAATATCAAAGGGTTTTTTTTGTTGAGGAAGTGGAGGAAGATTCTGTTACATATGCGTTTTATTCTAATCCTTTTATTCAAAAAGATGATGCTGGGAATTACATTAATTATGAAATTGATGATAACAAGGCTTTGGATACATCTTGCATTATTCTAGGTGTCTCAGTTAGTCATTGTTATGATACATCTGTTGTTCTATGTTCTCATAAATATTTGATTAATCACGAGGAAAGTGATGTTGAAGGTCATGAGCAAGTTGTTCCACTTCCTTCTGAAATTGTTGAGCAATAAGAAATCTATAAGTCTGAAGATGACATTTTGGAGCTAGAACAAGGAAAAGCCAACAATGTAAAAGACATACCCATTCATTTCAAACAAAAATATGAGAAGTATCATTAGTGTTTTTCTTCCCTTTATGGTTGTGAATCACACGATTTTCATGAGCTATTTCAATGAGGACAAGATCAACACAATCTTGTTTATAATGCATATCTCACACAACAACAATTTTTTCCTCTCAACCAGTTAGCGACTTTTCATGAGTTTCAAGATCCAATAGTGATGTGGATGGAATCTTATTTTTCCAAAATCTCAAATGTGGTAAGTTTTAGCATGATCAACTTTTGTAGCCGTGAGTACGATATGCATGCTAATTTTTTGTTTCATATGATATATCCTCTTTTGATTTTTCTAAATAATGACATGCATAGAGTTATGATTCTCATTCAAATGGTTTCTTGGTTTCAATGGAAATATGATTACACCTGATTACTTGGTTTTCATCTAAATAGAGTAGGTAGTAGGAGAATAAGCTCTTAGTTCGAGTAGTTAATTTTTCAGTTCACAGATTGTTTTTAGTATGTTGTTTTTTTCAGTAGTTTGTGTGTAGATCAGAAATAAGACTTCATCTACCAACAAAGGCACTTGGTGTAGATGCAGTTTTAAGTTTCATATTAAATAAAGACTCCATATCCAAAAAAATGCATTGGGGTGTAGTTACTGTTTTTAACTCCATAGATGCATGGCCGAGAAACAATGGCAGAGATACATGGTTGGTAGAAAAAAACATAGGTAAGTTACAACTAGTGGGAGCGAGGTACTGAAAGGTAAGGCACTTGCTCTACTATAATTATCACCTCACAGGTAAGTGTTGTCCCCGATTGGAGCCAATGTTGTAACCTAGGTCTACAAACTTGCCCTTTTCCCTCCTTTACCCTCTACATCCATCAATTATAAGTTTTGTGGCTTCTTTCTTAGCTTATTATCCATTATTTAATCACTCAGCTTCATGGCCCCTTCTCATCTTTACTTATTTTGCACCATATTTTTTCTCTTTCTTGAAGGGTGATTTCATGTTCTGGTTTGAGTTTGAAATACTTGTCATCATATTTTCCACTAATTGAGCATGCAACAGGTCGACTAAGTCTTTTGTGTGTGCAGGAGACATACATGTCCAACAAGTCCTTTGTAATCTCAATAAGCTTCCACCAAAAAAGGAAACAAATCAAAGCAGTCCATTTTGGGCTTAGAATTTAATCCAAACAGACAGGTCAAATATTCAATGGTGGAGATCCAATAGTAGATGAAAATCAACGGCTCTCATGCAGTCAGAGCCTCAAAATCATGTGGGTTTTAATAAGATTGACTCTACGACTTCTGCGTTTGGGTGTTTGAACTTGCCATTGGTTCAAATATTTCGAAGTGTCCAAATGCCAAAGTGTCGAAGCCTACGAATCTTCGAAGTGTCGGAGCTCTAAAGCAGCAGGTCCCTGAAGTGTCGGACTGCCATGTCACTTCGCGAGTTAGTTCATCTGAGAAGTTTTACTTCAAGACAGTCACAGAGCCATGAAATGTCGGAGACACATGGCGTCCATAAGTCATGACACATGACACTCATTTCAGGTCATTTGGTTGCGTCATCCGCCCATTTCCAGGTGAAACATCTCACTCTCCTTCTGAGACACATCACTTCGAGATCGTACTACTTTGGGATATTTTCATGCCGCACATCCAAAAAATCCCAAAGCCCGAAGTGTTGAAGAACACGACACTCATCTACCAAGACATGTGGCATCCATCTGGTGTTGACATGTGGCATTCATCTAGCATTGACATGTGGCAACTGTTAATCGAGACACGTGGCACCCATTTTTGGCACATTTGGGGTTGGCATATGCATTATTTCAAGTGACACATGTCACCCTCCTTTCTATGACACATGAGCAGTTGACATCAAGCCACCACATTGGATTCAAGAGATATTCCTTTGGGCAGTTTTCAAGCACAACACTTCAGGTCTCTCGAAGTTCCGAACTCCCTTAATGATTAAAGTATTAATATTGGGTTAATTATCCTAATATAAGCATAGATTAGTGACTTTGTGAGATTAGTACTCCAAGAGATTTATATGCAATGCAAATCACCAAAGGGGTGAACTTTTGAAGTCCCAAATTCATTAAGTTTGAAGGTTAAAGGTAATCTCGGGTTAATAAGTGATTAGTGTTGGTTAACGACTTCGGGAGTTCTGTCCTCCAGAGGATTTTCATCCTTTGTTCTTCGAAACCTTCGAATGTCAAATTTATGAAGTGACTCACCCACATTTATTGCATATTTTAAAGGTTTAAAAAAGGGGCGCCAAACCAGGAATGGGGAGACTACACGTCCAAACTACAAAAAAGTGCAACATGACTTGCTTCTGTTCTCCAAGAAATAAGTGGGGTAAAAACATGGCCAATACTTTCAGTTGTCTCCAATGGCCTCAAACAATGCGCATGCCAGTGATCAATGTGAAACTCAGTTCTATCGCTCCTAGTCTTTTTATGTCAAATCCTAGTTCATTCCAGTGCATGCATCAGTCTAGTTTCATTGACAGTAGCAGTTATTAGTTATTTAATTGCAGGATTATTTTAGATTAAGGCATAATCAATGGTCTTTTTTGTGTGATAAGAAACACTCCCTTTTATTTAAGTCAGTCTCAAATCATACATTAAGAGACTCTAGCCAATGTTTAGTGAAGTTAATAAGTTGTTTATCGACGAATATGGTAGATTTAAGCCTCAGTCCCAGATGGATGAGAGCCTTTGCAACTCTGATAAATAGGCATTTTTTTGTATGTTTTGGGGGTTGAGATTTTGGGGAAAGAGATCAATACAAAAATTGGTTGGAACCATTTTTCACATAGACTAAAGCTCTCTACCTGGTGAAGATACTATTTATGACAGTGTATTTGTGCCCAAATTCGTAGTGTTTCTTATCTTGAATACAATTTTGATTTGTGCGAAGTACATTTCTTTTCCTTTAGCTACTGTATAACTTGTCTTTATTAATATGCAACCTTTGATAACAACTATTCTTTGATGAAGATTTGTTTTTATTGCAACCTGTGGGAGTAATTGTGTTTTTGGTACATGTTTAATGTCTTTAAATGATATTTTAAGTATCGAACTTCTTACAACAGATTATTCATCGAGTGGTTTGTTGTTTCCCTTGTGTTTTACCTCTATTATTTCACTCGTATATCATTACTGTGCCACCAACCAAGGAGGACCCTCATCCTTATCATCTTTTGACCCAACCACGCTCTTGTCTTGGTAAAACCAACCCTCTATCTGACCCACAAATAAAGAATAATCATTCCAAGACTTGAGGTGGCCTATATTTTCCCTCTAGTAGTCAGGTGCAGACTTTAGGACCATCAAGGACCATCATATTTTCCAGAGAAAAATAGCTTGTTGTCCATAACCCAAAAAGAAAACTAGGGTTTAAAAAAAATAATTTTCAGTGCAAATTGCACATCTTTTTTCTTGAAAAACCACTAGACTAATAATTCCTTATGAATCATATAAGGGATTTTATTGAGTAGGTATTTAAATAATTTTCCATATTTCATTACATATTCTTTTGGCATTTGTTTAATTTATTTTAGCTTCTATGCAGTCAAGTGTTTGATATCTTGTGTTTTAAATAATGTCAATAAATTGCTATTGATTTATGCCTTTGTTCTCATTTGACTATCTATGAAATTCATGAACCATGTGAGTTCTAGTTTTTCGAGGGTCCTAGAAAGTTGTGCCATTTTTTGTTTCATATTTGATGTCCATGGAATCCCAATTTGTTTTTCATATGAGCCAATGATTATTAGGGTCCTCATCCCCTTTGTACAAAGGTAGGTGATGGTGCAACAATTTGTATGTAAAGGAGGGTTTTGAATTTGACTAGGGTTTAATTGGTGTGGTTGAATGCGTTTCTTGTCTGACTTATGTCATCAACTACCTATTAGTAGTTCATTCAATTGAAATTGTTTTGATTGGAT
>JASDQU010587310.1:70923-84808 GCA_032191745.1 Picea mariana | reverse complement strand
GCTGGTCCACTGGATCATGGGATTAAGTATGAAGGGCCCTGACCCTCATTAATTTTATCCAGGGAAGGCCTTAGACTGTTCCCTGGCGCAACGCATCAAGGAAGCTTACAGAGAAGTAGAGAAAGGAAAGCGAGGTTACAAGGTAGCCTCTATACATGATGGTGCAGTGCACCTCGCTTGCCAACTCATAGCTGGAAATCTCATGAGGAAGAACCGCCCCAGACAGGTCACCTGGTTCGTGGTGGACCTCGTAGGAAAATGTGTGGAGGGCATGCAGATAAACTAGGTGAACTACCTCGTCAATGAGCTAGAGAAGGATTTCCGTGAAAGCCCGCCTTTGGAATATGAATTCCATTATAGTTGGCTGATCATTTTGATTGCATCTGTCACTTGGAAAATGCCTAAAGGATCCACCTTTCCATAGATCGAGCAATCGGAGCCATTGGCCGCTAGGTTTTCCACCCTGTGGTACACCAACAACATGACGAAGTAGTGTCAATCCAATGTAGTGTTTCATGCATACTATCAACAATTGAAGGTTACAAACGAATCATTTCTGCGCATGACACCGTGCATCCTGCACCTGTACTGACCAATAGCAAAGTTCCATGCAGATCCTCATTTCATCTACATCACTGCGCATAGAGATGAGAACAAGGAAGAATTATAGTCGTACTACAAGATGACGGACGAAGACATGGAGCATATTACAAAGGAATGGCCAGAGGAGTTTTTTGTACCTATCACTGATGCAAAATTATCCGACACAGAGACCATAGGAAGCCCCATAGTGACATGGGTTGAGCATGTTGGACAATCCAGTGGGACGAAGAAGAAGACAAAGTAGGAGGAAGTCCAGGATATAGAGACGGATGAAGAGGACAATGCTTTTGAAGATAACGGGTCTGGCTCGCTCGCTTGGAGGAGGAGAAGATGAAGCAGAATGACAGGTGTTGGCCCTCGACCAAGTTTTGAGGAAAAATTGGTTAGAGTTGGCCCACTTTTGGACTTTGACACATTGGTCGAGGAAGGAGCGCCCAAGCAGATCTGAGATCACAGATCTCACTTATTTTGCGGGCTATGTGGACTCAATAAGGGGTTATTTAGGGTTTTTTTAATGGGTTATGGGATGTCGGCCCATGGGGTTTTCCCATGTTTGGCCCTATTGTAAGGGTTTGTAAAAGTATAAATAAAAGAAGAATGTATGGTAGAAGTAGTAGTCTTTTGGAGCTAAGTGCAAGTGGTACGAATGGTTCTGTTGCCGAGACCTGAAACTGTGATTGTTGGGGACTGAAGTAAAGAAAAGAGAAGCTCGATGCATAGTTCCACTGCTGAAGTGCATAGTACTCTACTTGACTTGAGAATCTTTGTGCTAAGAAAGAAATCCGATCTGAGGAAAGAGGTAAGATTCAAAAAAGGTAAAGCTTTGACAAGAGTAAGATAAGTGAAAATTTTGTTTCGAAAACATGAATTTAAGTATGTTTAATAGATTTGGTCCTAGTCTGAAGGCTAGGGCACAATTTAAAGAAAGAGTTGATCTCAGTAAATTTAATAGAAATAAAGAATTATATTTTATTCCTATGCATAGAAAGAATTTTTGGACTAACAAATGGATGCAGGAACCTAGAATTTTTTTTTGCAGATTGCAGATCCAACAATATGATCCTAGTGCGCAGTGGAGAAGAAGTTGGGGAACATTTAAAAGAAAAAGAGGATTGGCATTGTGCTATAACTGTAGAAGACCGAGACATCTTGCTAAGGAATGCCCTGGCACAGGTCCTATTTGCCTTTGTTGTAAGATTGTTGGTCATGAGGTTGAGGACTGTCCAAAGATGATTGCTAAAGTTGAAAGGATGAACATGAGACAAAAAAACTATGAAGGAAGTCAAGAGACTAAGGGCATGTTAGAGAGTCATAAAAAGAAAGAAACAGAGGAAGTTCAGATTACATTATTATAGTTGAAAGAAATGATCGATGTTCACAAAGATGTTAGTTTACCAGAGATCCTGAAAGTAAAACAACACATAAGTGCAAGAATAGAAGACTTTGACATAGATTATGTCTTGGATGAAGAAACACAAGTGAATATTATGACAAAAGAAACTTGGAAAATTTTGGGAAAGCCTACCGTGGTGGTACCTTCATTAGGAAGGATAGGCTTGTTTAAGGGAAAGATGATAACCCTATGTGGAAGAGTTACTAATGTACCTATTATTGTTGAGGGAACATCGAATGAAGAAGAATTTGAAGTCATTAAGTTTATTGGGGACAACGCCCCTTTCCCACTTTTACTAGGTAAGACTTGGATTGAGAAGGATCAGATCAGAAGGAAAGAAGAGGAAGAAGCTAAAACAAAGAAGAAGCAAGAACTAAGGGATTTCATAGCTAGGAGAATAGACCGACTAATAGAAGAATGAGAGGATAAATTGAAGCAATAGAACAAAGTAACAATGTAGGAGGGATATAAGGAAAGAGAATAAACTGTCAAGGTTGAAAGAATGCAAGAAGACTTGAGGAACCTATCTATGTACACTCAAGATGTGTTAAAACAAGGGATATTAAATTCAGACCCTTTGAGGGCACATCAACAGTGTGAATCCACTCCGCTAGTAGAAGATAAGAATAAGAATGGAAATGGGATTCCAGAAACAGTTAGAGAAACTCAGATCACAGGGAAGAAGGCCAAGAAGCACAATAAAAAGAAGGCTAAGTTGGAAAATCTACAAGAAGCTATAGTTACCAGATCGAAGACTTCACATATTGGAACCTCACAGGAGGTAGGTTTGCAGGAATTGAACCTTGCTGGAACAGCAGGACCACACAGAATGGGACTTCGCCATCGCGAAGTTATATGACCGTTGGAGGCACCCCGAATGTTAGAATGACGCTCCAGAATGGTTATAAAACAAATTTATGGGCTGATGGACTGCTTTTGGGACTTTGAGACCACGCCATAACGAACATATTTACATTAGGCATTTCCTGGCCGTTGGAAGATCCGTTACGATACCCCACTTTTTTAACTCGTCGGTCGCTATGCCAGGACCACTTTTTGCTACCCGTGATTGACTAAGCTAAATAGAGAATTTTCCAAATTTTGAACTGTGTTATCTAAAACTAGACCTCGCCGTCCATTTGTCTACCCCACCTTTCTGTTCGTCTACCCCGACCCGTCTGTTTAAAATTTAGAATGTCGGGCAAACCAAGTGAATTAGACAAGTCTATCGAGGAGGTCCTTAAGAAGATAATGGCCGAAAGACCAATATCTGAAGGTGTCCAGGCATCGTCGACTAGGGGACTGTAGTCTTCCCCTTTGACTAGACGTCGTTCTGGTCGTGTCAACCCTGGAACTGAACAACAAAGTAAGCACCGCGAATATTTGTCTAATGCGAAGCAGATCCCGTCAATCCTACCCGAGTATATCCCACCTTTACCTAGCGTTGTTAACCATGACAACATTCCTCGAGATTATGAGTACACCGTGTTCACCGCGTACATTTCGAAAGGAATACGCGTAGTCGGGAGTCAGTTAGGACAGATCCCACTACTGAAGAACAACGAATTCAAATTGGGTGACCAAAAGAACTATGCCATGTTGGCACCCCACCGCTATCTCACGAAGACAACTGGAAAGAAGCCTCACCTCATATCACAACCATGGATTAAGGAGCTAGCGCAGTCCACCATGTTGAATGTGATGAAGATCTCACATTTTGGCTGCTACCAGGAGGTTAACGCTTTCGTTAAACTCCTCCTGTCGTGCTATCATGGTGGATACCTATGGGTCGACCCAAGGATTACTATGGATCCAACGTTGATCCACCACATTACAGGATTGAGTGTGAAGGGCCCTGACCCTCAATAATTTTAAGATCAAGGAGGAGGCAAAGCTACACTGCCATAAGACCCCTCTAGTGGAACAATCACACTGTAGAAGAAGAAGGTTTCTCCAAAGAAACCTTCAACAAAGAAGAAGACACGCACTAATAAGCCCCAGTTAGAGGCCACTCTCATTGAGGACGATATCAGTTTGGTCCGTAGAGCTATGGAGGACGCTTTTAAGGACATATTGCAGAGATATAGAGAGAAGCAGAAGGAGCTATATGGAAGGATCGAGAGGGAAATGAAGGAAGTACACCAAGTTGTTCATTTGGCCCGTGCAGTACCCATTGCACCTTCCTCATCGCAGACTATAGAATTGGGGGATGAACCAACCCAATTAAGAAGACTGGCGGATGCAATAGAAGCTCGACTTCAGAGATTCCAAGAAGAGAAGGAGAAGGCTACAAAAGCCTTGAAAACATAGAAAGACAAAGTCTTATCACAATTAAGAGCAGTGTAGGACAGGGTAACAACCCAGGAAAGTGAGAAAGCAGAGCTTTAGGCGACGCTCCAGGAGGAAAAGGCCCAGCTACAGAGAGAAAAGGATCAGTTGCTTGCAGAGCGGGCCATGGTCAAAGATGTAGTGATTAAAGCATGCCACTCTGTTCCAGGCTTGGCACAGGAGGAGCAAGATTCGGTCGAGGCTCAAGTAGTGAAGCTCGTTGAGACCCTCCAACAACTTCAAACTAGGATTACAAACTTGGAGGCCCAAATAGTACCGAGCACCTTGCAGCAGGTGCGTGACCAGAGGGAGGAGACAGCTAAGAACACGCTAATAAGGATAAGAACCCTTGCCTCAGAATGAAAATAGTTGAGCAATAGAAGCGCACAAACATATGATCGCCTTGCTGAGGATCCAGAGCTAAGGAAGCTGGAAGCGTAGTTACAAGAGGCGCAACAACAAGAATTTTTTGTGCAGGTACATATGAAGCTGCTCATAGTGGTAGAAAGAATGAAGAGATCCCAGGAGCAGTGCACAGTACAACAACAAATCACTTCCCTCCAGGTTAGGGTAATGGAAGTGATGCAGAAGCTACAACCTGTGCAGAATGAAACTTGCAAGGTGTTTGAAGAAATTGATGGACAAAGCTCACAATTGGATCAATTGGTTGCATCAATAGAACAATGCTTGGAAGGGCCTATTACAGAGCAGATGATCCAGAAGCTCGCTGAGTAGGAGGCTCAAGTGAAGCGGCAAGTCAAGGTAGCTCAAGTTAAGCTCAAGGCCTTCGAAGCAGCGTTGTCAGCACCTGAGTGACTTGGGATGATTTGCAGGTGAGTGTTGGGGGCATGTTGAATCTCGACCAAGTTTTGAGGAAAAACTGGTGAGAGTTGGCCCACTTTTGGACTTCGACACCTTGGTCGAGGAAGGAGCACCCAGGCGGAGTTGAGATCGCGGATCTCACTTATTTTGTGGGCTATGTGGACCTAATAAGGGGTTCTTTAGGATTTTTGTAATGGGTTATGGGATGTCAACCCATGGGGTTTTCCCATGTTTGGCCCTATTGTAAGGGTTTGTAAAAGTATAAATAAAAGAAGAATGTATGGTAGAAGTAGTAGTCTTTTGGAGCTAAGTGCAAGTGGTTTGAATGGCTTTGTGCAAGGGAATGAATGTGTGTTAAGGCTGTGTGCTTGATAGAGGGTTGGATCTTTGCCTTGACCTAGTTTTTGAAGGAGGATATGGTGCTCAGTGCACAGATCTCCTGTCCGGTGTGAAGCTCGAATCTGTGGCTTAGTGCACATGCGTAACTGAATGTGAGAGATTGAAGAATAATAAAAAAGCGAAGCGGTTGGTGGACGTAGCCCCACACTGGGGTGAACCACGTATATGTTGTGTCTTTGGTTTGTTTTGTGCTGTGTTATTTATGTTATGAATATGCTCAATGCTTTGATTATTATGTATGATAGATAGATCTGTTATTGCTTAAGTTCTTTACTTGTGATAAGGGTAAATGAAGGTTAGATCTAACTCAGTGCTAAGTGCTCAAGATATATAATCATTTATTGTTACTACGCCGAACTACCTTAGATATGTTCTATGACGTTAATAAGGTTAATGCACTAATGCATGTCACTTTCTAAGCACTAACATAATACTCTGCGAAGTGTTATTGTCACAGATCTGTGTCCCAGCCTGGTTACAGACACTTGCGTCCTGTAACCCCCCCTTCTTCTACCTTGGGTGAGACTTCGCTTTCCTGATAGGTGTTGTCGAAAGGGCTGGTAGTCAAGGTTTTGTTGGTGCGCTATTGAGCGTTGAACCCTGGGTCTACCTCTGTGCCAACAACAGAGAGGAGGAGATGAAGAAGAAGAAGGGAAAGGAGGAGGCGAAGCTACCACCCTTCCACTTGAGGACGCCCCTGTTGGGACAGTAACATCGTAGAAGAGGAAGGTTTCTCCCAAGAAACCCTCAATAAGGAAGAAAATGCGTGCTAATAAGCCCCAATTAGAGGCCACACTCATTGATGATGAAATCGGTCTGGTCCGTGGAGCTATGGAGGACGCTTTCGAGGACATCTTGCAGAGATATGGAGAGAAACATGAGGAGCTATATGGAAGGATTAAGAAGGAATTGAAGGAAGTACAACAAGCTGTTCATTTGGTCCACGCAGTACCCACTGCACCTTCCTCATCGCAGACTGTAGAATTGGGAGATGAACTAGCCCAATTGAGAAGACTCACGGATGCAACAGAAGATCGGTTCCAGATAGTCCAGGAAGAGAGGGAGAAGTCTACAAAATCCTTGAAACAGGAGAAAGATGAAGTCCTAGCACAATTACGAGCAGCGCAGGAAAATGTAGCAGCCCATGAAAGTGAGAAAGCAGAGCTTCAAGCGAAGATTCAAGAAGAAAAATCCCAGCTACAGAGAAAAAAGGAGCAGTTACTTGCAGAGCGGGCCATGGTCAAAGAAGTGGTGAGTAAAGCATGTCACTCTATGCCAGGCTTGGCACATGAAGGAAAAGATTCGGTCGAAGCTCAAATAGTGAAGCTCGTTGAGATCATCCAGCAACTTCAAGCTAGGATAATAGACTTGGAGGCCCAAACAGTACCGAGCACCCCACATGAGGTGCATAACCATAGGGAGGAGATTGATAAGAAAACACTAATAAGGATAAGAGCCCTTGCCTCATAATGAAAACAACTGAGTGATAGAAGCGCACATACATATGAATGCCTCACCGAGGATATAGAGCTAAGGAAGCTGGAGGCACAATTACAGGAGGCACAACAACAATCATTTTTCGTGCAGGCGTAGATGAAGCTACTCACTGCGGTAGAAAGAATGAAGAGATCCCAGGAGAAGTGCACAGTACAACAACATATCACTTCCCTCTAGGGTAGGGTAATCGAAGTGACGTAGAAGCTACAACCTGTGCAGGATGAAGCTTGTAAGGTGTTCAATGAGATTGATGGATAGGGCTTGGAATTGGATCAAGTGGTTGCAATAGTAGAACAACGCCTGGAAAGGCCTGTTACAGAGCAGACCATCCAAGAGCTCGCTGAGGAGGAGGTTCAGGCGAAGTAGCAAGTCAATGTCGCTCAAGTTAAGCTTGAAGCCTTTGAAGCAGCATTGTCCGGACCTAAGTGACTCGGGACGAGTCACAGGTGAGTGTTGGGGGCATGTTGGCCCTCGACCAAGTTTTGAGGAAACATTGGTAAGATTTTGCCCACTTTTGGACTTCGACACGATGGTCAAAGAAGGAGCACCCAGATGGAGTTGAGATCGCGGATCTCACTTATTTTGTGGGCTATGTGGACCCAATAAGGGGTTCTTTAGGGTTTTTGTAATGGGTTATGGGATGTCGGCGCATGGGATTTTCCCATGTTTAGGCATTATTGTAAGGGTTTGTAAAAGTATAAATATAGAAGAATGTATTGTAAAAGGGAGGAGCTAGCTGGCTAAGTGAAAGTAGTTCAAGTGGCTTTGTGCAAGGGAATGTATGTGTGTAAAGGCTTTTTGCTTGATAAAGAGTTGGCTCTGTGCCTTGACCTAGATTTGGAAGGAGGATCTAGTGCTCAGTGTGCAGATCTGTTGTCTACTGCAAAGCTCGACTCTGTGGCTTAGTGTATAGGAGGATCTGAATGTAAGAGATTGACGAATAATAAAGAGGCGAAGCAGTTGGTGGACGTATCCCCACACTGGCGTGAACCACGTACATCTTGTGTCTTATGTTTTGCTATGTGGAATGATTATCTCTGTTATGTTTTTCTTAGTTCTTAGATTAGATATGTAATGGATATGCATATGTTTCTTTAATGCTTTGCTTATGATAAATTTCTAGATCTGATTCACAATGCTAAGTGCTAAGTGTTTGAAGTGCATAATCTTTGTTGTTACTACGCTAGATCTATCCTTGGGTATGTTCTGCAATGTTAATAAAGTTAATGAACTAATACATGATTGCTTCCTAAGCATTAACATAATACTCTGCAAAGTGTTATTATCACAGATCTGTGTCCTAGCCTGGTTACAGACACCTGCGTCCTGTAACCCCCCTTGCTTCTACCTCGGGTGAGACTTCGCCTGCTCCACAGGTGTTGCCGAAAGAGCCGATAGTCGGGGTTTTGTTGGTGCACTGTTAAGCATTGAACCTTGGGTCTACCCCTGTGCCAATAGTGGCTACATTGGAAATGTGCTTATACTTGAGTGTATCCTTTCTCTCCAAGTAGTCTAGGATAGGTATATTTTTGTTGTCTCATGTATATAATATTGTTATATCGGTGAAGTTTTCCAATAAGCATTTGCTGGATCAAGATAGTAGATTGGGATTGTTATCCCCCATTTCTAGGGACAACTAAGGAGATGATGTCTTGAGGCTCTTAGGTTGTGGGCATAGAGTACTGAGAGGATAAATGTAGATACTTAGGTATCATATGGGGTTCAATTTTACTTAGGTATCATAGAGGTTCAAAGTATCATCGAGTTTAGCTAGTTACCTATGGGTTGTTACAATATGTAATATTTTGCTGTATGACCTATTTTGGGTAAGTTGTTGAGCTAGAGAGGACAAAGGAGGGAAGATCTCAAGAGTTAGATTGCAGGCTGAGGATCCTTGTGCGATCTAGTGCGCCTCATATAGATCTTACCCAACAAAGAAGAATTGTAACATGCGTGACGCTGTAGATGCAAAAATACTATAATAAAAGAGCCAAGAGCCAGATCTTTGTGGACGTAGCCTAGGAGGGGCTGAAACACGGTAACATCTGTGTTATGTGATGAATGCATGCATGTATTTATTGTCTTCAATAGTTATGGTTATGTTTAATGAATGAGTTGCTATATTTCCTGCTTATTCCCAAATGACAGTATATTGCGTTTACAAGTTATAATAATGGTTTAATATACAGTTCTCATACCTCGCACTCAATCCTAGGATGTAAACCGATGAGTATTACAACCACCCATTAAAGCTATCTCGGGTGAGACTACGCAATGCACTCTATGCACTGCGTTGCCTTTTGGTTTACCAAGAGGGTCGATAGTTTTAGAGGCTTTGTTGGAACCCCGAACAGACATGAACCCTGGGTTAATAAACTTAGACAGAATAGGAGTAGTAGACCAACAAATGGTTCTTTTGTCGTTGGTAGGAACATGAGAGGATTGAGTAGATGAGATAGGTTGAGCAAGAGAAGATTAAATAAAAGAAGAAAGCAATGAGCTACTAGAAGGGGATGTTGAGTTGTGGAATCCCACAAAAGCAAAGATCGAAAGCTGGTTAAGAACCAAAGAGCTGGAGTTTTCATAGAAAGACAACAAAAACCCTAGAATAACACCTCGCAAATATCTTGAGAAATACATGTTTACTGATCTGCATGAAGCCTTTTTCTGTGATTTGCCACACTTATTGTAGGAGTGGATACTAAGGTTGAAGGATAACCACGCAACGAACCGGATCCGACAGTTAGATTGGACTCTAGTATAGATTGAGCAGTTACAGTAGGTGAACAATAAATTCACCCGCGCAATATATTTTGGCTTGACAGTATTGTTCCAGGCTTTATAACAAAGTTTGCAGTAGATATAGAGAAGTCATACAACGCAGCGGAGCAAGAGTTTCTACGCGGACCTCGAGGAAGGTACATTTGATCGTTGTATACTTCTTTTAAGATACTGCTATACAACAAAGGTGTAATGACAATGGAGTCAGACAACTAAACTTCCCTGCTTGCATGGGGGAAGGGGGGAAGCACTGACAGAAAGAGGAGAAAAGGAAGGAGGAAAGGATAAAGGAAAGGATAAAGGAAAGGAAGAGGAACCCTTGGACCCAATCATGATGGATGATGACCAGATCAATCATATTATGGCGACAACTGAAAAGACGCGTAGCAGAGTACCCTACCAATACAAGGTGAATACCAAGAAGAGAGTCGTAGCCGCGAGGGAAGGCTTGGCGAGTGATGAGGAAGAGGTAGAGGATCTCTGGGTTGTGGAGCAGATTGAGGAAATCCTACGTGCCACATATGAGAGGAAGCCGAGAGGTCCAAGAGAGGGAAGAGAAGGCCTCAATTCTATCTATATTAATGTCAGTGTGGAACCCATAAACCCATGTGCGACTAATACACCAAAGAGAACACCACCGTTTAGAAAACCGAAGTTTAGAAGTAGTCAGACAACAACAAATACATCTACACAAGGAACAACAACTAGAGGATCTAGTTCAGGTAGCACTAGTCAAGTATCTACACCGCGCGGAGGTAGTAGTTCGACATTCAGGATGGCAGGACACGACCCTACCATCAGGTTACCAGAATTTAAAGGAGAAGCATTGGAGGACCCATAAAAACATTTTTTCATTTGTGAGAAGATTTGGGAAGCAAACCAGATCACAAACGAAGAAAGCAAACCAGATCACAAACGAAGACACTAAATTGGCACAACTAGCGATTACACTAAGGGATTGTGCAATGGATTGGTATATGAGTTTAGCTACAAACAATCCACCAGGGACAACCAAAACAATTGCAGATATCAAGAAACCGCTAATAAATGAATTCCAAAAGCTGAGTTCAGAGGATTAGTACATGAATGAGATGATCGAAATTAGACAAAAACAAGGAGAATCCCTATGGGAGATTGACCAGAGATTCAAGTGACTGAAGGGAAAGTTAAAATATATCATGACTGATATGCAACATCGACACCTATTTGTCAACTCACTACTCCCACACTTAAAATACCCATTAAGACAACATAAGTTCCAGACGTAGGCATAGGCTCTGCAGGTAGCCCTACAACTAAAAGAAAACCAGTATCAACAGACAGACCCAGCTATCGAAGAACTGGAGGACGATTTGAAGAACTTAACATTCAAACTAAACCAGAATAAGAGTAAGGAAAAACGAGAAGCCGTTTGGTGCACTACATGCCAGACGGAAGGACACCACAAGAATGAATGTCCGACATTCATGCAGTATATTGCAATAAGAATGCCAAATCCGTTACCAACAGGAGGATTATGGTGCAAAATCTGCAAGAAACTGGTTCACGATCCTTATCACTGCACAATGACGCATAAATACCAGATAGTCCCAAATAGTTCATATTGCAATTTTTTCAAGTCTGTGGGCCACGATGACAAAGACGGTAGAAATATGGAGTTGATGCGAGAAAGGACATCAGATGCATATAGAGTGCAGGTAGAAATGATGACTGGGAAAACCGTGCCACAGTTTAACGAAGTACCAATTCCATACAACACTGTGCAACAATAGTATAATAGTGCGTAACAACCATATAATAACATGCAACCGCAATACAACACAACACAACCTCAGTACAATACCGCGCAGTATAATTCGGTGCCTCAATATAACGCACCGAGAGGAGATCAAGCAGGTTACATAGGTGGAGAACGAGTGAGAGGAGGTTTTAGATGAGGTAGAGGACCAATGGTATGTCACAATTGTAAAAAACTAGGACATTATGCAAGAGAATGTCCACTTCCACCAACGACTTGTATGTATTGTTGCGCATCAAATCATGACACAGAAGAATGTCCAACACTATTAGTAAAGATTCAGGAAAAGAGGAACCAGAACAACTAGAATTTTCAGTGGATTTCAGCTGAATCAAGGGATGAAGGATGAAACATCAATACAGTTACTCGCAGAGGAGCTAAAATAGGAAACAACGCAGTCCAACAAGAGCCAACACAAAATCTGTGGGTGAAGAAGAACACTGAACCAAGAAAACAATTTGACACGCATAACGAGAAGATGATATTTAAGGAAGCCAGACAATAATTTCAGAAGGAAGACACGGTGTTGACTTCAACTGTGCAGCAAAGCAAGGAAGCACTGGAGTACGAGATGCCTCCAGTATTGGATCATACCAATGAGATACAACCCATGGGACACGTAAGTACAATGAAAGGCTTTTTGCAGTCATGTGTAAAAGTGTTAAATGATCCATCATCTGTGAAAATATTGCAAAACATATTAGAAAAATGTAGCATCAAGATGGAAGGAAACCTAGAACAGAAGACAATCAATCACCTACATACAAGGAGAAGAACGAGTAGGGAGTTCAGAATGAATGCCAATATCAGAGATTTCAACATGGGAGATATCATACTGGATCTAGGATCTGAAGTAAACGTCTTACAAAAGAAGACATGGTGATGCATGGGAGAGCCCACATTAGGATATTCACCTATTCAATTAAAACTAACAAACCAACACAGAGTCCTACCAATTGGTAGACTGAAAGGAGTGACAGTAGACCTAGATGGAGTGCGCACTAAAGCAGATTTTGAAGTCATTGAAATAGTGGATGGCACAACACCTTACCCAACATTGCTTGGTCTAGATTAGACGTTTGACAACCAGGCCATAATGAACTTGAAGACTAGGAAAATGACATTTAAGCCAGGAGAATACAGGGTCATCGCACCATTAGATGCATCGAAAGGGGAGAGGTTTGTAGAACCCATGTGCTTAGACTCAGAGGAAATCAACCAGTTGTACAGAACAACTGCGCGCGATGAGGATTACATGAACCCAACTGCAGATGGGATACTTAGTTGGGGGAGCATTACTTCATGTGCAACAAACTTAGATGTCGGTCTAGAAAACTGGAAACATAGGCTACAAGAAGTTTCCATGAGAAGATGTGCACAAATAGACCGCGCAGTAAGATGGGTAGTCACGAAAATAAGAGAACCACCTAGTTTCCATGGAGTAAACGACTTGGAAACCTTCTTGGCACAGTATGAAGCTAAAGTTTTAGAGAATCAGAGACTGTTAGCATTTGATATAGCACTCAAGGCCACACTTGCAAGATGGTGGGGTGCACACAAAGAGACAATCACAAATTGGTACCAATGCAAGTGGTTACTGCGCATAAGGTTCAACATAGAACAAAAAAACAACAAGAAACAGAGGTACAATGGACATGGGGCACCAACGAAACACTTGGAGAAGTGCAGAACACTATGGAAATTGACACGCCCAAAGGAATGGCCTCATTATTTCATACACACTCTAGAGGGCATACAAGCGAACTGGTATACAAACCAAGAACTGTGCAAAGGAACTGCGACCTGGACGACATTGCAATAGAATTTTACAGTCACTTTCTCATTCGAGCATGAGAACCCCAACATAGATGTAGCTTTTAAATAGATAAGAGGAGTGATATTCATCAAAGAACCAAAAGTAGAGATTATCATAGAAGAACAATAAAGGAACAAACATACATTCAAAGAGATGTTTTCATGTTACCATGTGCAGGAGGAAGCACCAAATGAAGATGATCCGCGCGATATTCATATTGAAGAAGTAGAAGGAGAAAGAGAAGTGGAAGGTCCACCCATAGAATCATAAGTTATTTCTACGCCAATCAAGGTAAAGAAAGTCAACATTGGGACAATTGAGAATCTCAAAATGGCCAGCATTGGAGACTATTGGGATGAGCAAACAGTGGAAAGTATAATAGAGTTATTGTGTGAGTACAATGACTTGTTTCCTACAACATTTACAGAGATGAAGGGTATAGCTGGAG
>JASDQU010587310.1:48150-58287 GCA_032191745.1 Picea mariana | reverse complement strand
GCGATGAGGATTATGTGAACCCAACTGCAGATGGGATACTTAGTTGGGGGAGCATTACTTCATGTGCAACAGACTCATATTTTGATCTAGAAAACTAGAAACATAGGCTACACGAAGTTTCCATGAGAAGATGTGCACAAATAGACCGCGCAGTAAGATGGGTAGTCATGAAAATAAGGGAACCACCTAGTTTCCATGGAGTAAACGACTTGGAAACCTTCTTGGCACAGTATGAAGATGAAGTTTTAGAGAATCAGAGACTGTTAGCATATTATATAGCACTCAAGGCCACACCTGCAAGATGGTGGGGTGCACACAAAGAGACAATCACAAATTGGTACCAATGCAAGTGGTTACTGTGCATAAGGTTCAACACAGAACAAAAAAACAACAAGAAACAGAGGTATGATGGACATGGGGCACCAACGAAACACTTGGAGAAGTGCAGAACACTGTGGAAATTGACACTCCCAAAGGAATAGCCTCATCATTTCATACACACTCTAGAGGGCATACAAGCGAACTGGTATACAGACCAGGAATTGCGCAAAGGAACTGCGACCTGGATGACATTGCAATAGAATTTTACAATCACTTTCTCATTCGAGCATGAGAACCCCAACATAGATGCAGCTTTTAAACATATAAGAGGAGTGATATTCATCAAAGAACCAGAAGTAGAGATTATCACAGAAGAACAATAAAGGAACAAACATACAGTCAAAGAGATGTTGTCATGTTACCACGTGCAGGAGGAAGCACCAAATGAAGATGATCCGCGCGATATTCATATTGAAGAAGCAGAAGGAGAAAGAGAAGTGGAAGGTCCACCCATAGAATCATAAGTTATTTCTACGCCGATCAAGGTAAAGAAAGTCAACATTGGGACAGTTGAGAATCTCAAAATGGCCAGCATTGGAGACTATTGGGATGAGCAAACAGTGGAAAGTATAATAGAGTTATTGTGCGAGTACAATGACTTGTTTCCTACAACATTTACAGAGATGAAGGGTATAGCTAGAGAGCTAGGGGAGATGAAGATACCACTCAGACCTGAAGAGAGACCGATCAGACAGGGACCATACAAACTGAACCCAATATATAAAGAGAAATTCAAAGCTGAGATCGACAGGATGCTTGAAGCTAGAATCATAGAACCGATCAAAGAATCATAATGGATAAGCCCGATGGTAGTGTAGGAAAAAAAACAAGGATGAATAAGGATATGCGTCGACTTGAGGAAGTTAAACGATGCATGCCTACATGACCTGTTCCCTACACCTTTCACGAATGAAGTGTTAGAGAATGTAGGAGAACATGAAGCTTACTCATTTATTGATGGATTCTCAGACTACCATCATATTAAGATAGCACAGTAAGAGAGATACAAGACCACATTCGCTACGGAATGGGGATCCTACTAGTACACAATCATGCCATTTGGACTGAAGAATGCACCAACAATACTTTCTAGAGTAGTCATTGCCGCATTTTAGGAATTCATCCACCAGTTCCTAGAGGTATACCTGGACGATTGGACAGTCTATAGTTTGCTAAAATACCATGTAGAAGTCTTACGGCTGATGTTAGAAATATGCAAGTAGTGCCATATATCATTGAACATAAAAAAATGCATATTCAGAACACCATTTGGGATACTATTGGGCCACATAGTATGAAAACAAGGTTTACTAGTAGATCCCGCAAAGATTGCAGTAATTGTTAACTTACCACCACCAAAAACAGTCCGTCAGCTTAGAGAGACATTGGGACACACATGATACTACAAGAAATCTATCAAAGGGTATGCACAAATNGCATATTCAGAACACCATTTGGGATACTATTGGGCCACATAGTATGAAAACAAGGTTTACTAGTAGATCCCGCAAAGATTGCAGTAATTGTTAACTTACCACTACCAAAAACAGTCCGTCAGCTAAGAGCGACATTGGGACACACGGGATACTACAGGAAATCTATCAAAGGGTATGCACAAATTAGTTCACCAATGGAAAAGATGTTAAGAAAGGATACAAAGTTTCAGTGGAACAACGAGTGCAAACACAATCTGGATACCCTGAAGGAAAAAATGGTCACCGTGCCAATATTAGTATTTCCAGATTGGGAGAAGACATTCCACGTGCATGTAGATGCATCAACCATAGCACTTAGAGCTATCTTGGCGTAAACAAGAGCGAGAGACTTGGATCACCCAATAAAATTTGTGAGCAGAAAGTTATTAGAATTAGAACAGAACTATAACACTACAGAAAGGGAAGGCATAACTATGGTCTACGCACTACAAAAGTTCAGACACTACTTATTGGGAAAACACTTTAAGATGTTGACAGATCACTCAGCCCTGAAATACCTAGTCAACAAACCAGTGTTGGGGGGGAGAATATGTCGTTGGCTACTACTATTTCAAGAATTTGACTTTGAAGTAATAGTTAAGCCAGGAAAATTGAATGCAGGACCTGACCACCTGTCAAGGATCACAAATGGAGAAGAACCTACGAACTTAGAGGATAAATTCTCGGATGCACAATTATTCTCAGTCCAGATCGCTAATGAATACTTTGTAGATATCATTTAGTAATTTAGCACAGGTACTACGCCGCAAGAATATAACACCGCATAAAATAAAAACCTGGTAGTCCAGGCTGCAGACTACCAACTGATCGCATGACACTTATACAAAATGGGTGCATATAACATTTTATGAAGATACATGTTAGAACACAAAATAGCACGAGTTTTAGTAGAAGCCCACAAAGGAATAGTAGGAGGGAATTATGCAGGCAAAGCTACTACGCAGAAGGTATTGCACGTAGGACTATGGTGGCCAACCATTCACCGAGACTCGAAGGAGTACTGTCAAAGATGCGATGTCTGTCAAAGGGTAGGCAAACCCAATAGAAGGGACAAAATTCCATTACGAACATAGGTAACATTGCAGGCATTCGATAAGTGAGCAACAGACTTTCTGGGACCAATCAACCCACCAACAAAAAGAACGAGATCTAGGTACATTATCATCGCGACATAGTACCTAACAAGATGGGTGAAAGCCACACCAGTGAAGGATTGTAGCACATAAACAACAACACACTTCCTATTTGAACAAGTAATCACTAGATTTGGATGCCCAAGTGTTTTGATGAGCAACCAAGGAACACACTTCATAAAAAACACCATCAACGCTATGACTGAAGAGTTTGAAGTCCATCATCATAAGATCACACCATGTCACCCACAGGCAAATGGCACAGTGGAAGCATTTAACAAAATCCTGGAGAATGTGCTAACAAATATCTGTAATGTCAATAGGGACGAGTGGGACCTCAAAGTACTAGCAGTATTATGGGCCTATAGGACTATGTGCAAAAAATTGACAAGACACACATCATTTAAACTGTTTTATGGCCAAGAAGTAGTGGTGCTATTAAAATTTTTAGTACCAAGCTTGCGCGTAGCAACAATCACCCATATGACAGAACGAGGCACAGTAAAAGAGTGACTAAATTAGTTAATGACCATGGAGGAAGATTGGATCTTAGCAGGGTTCCACCAACAAGGTCAGAAAGCAAGGGAAAAAACTTGGCGTGACAGACACATCAAGAAGAAAACCTTCAAGGAAGGAGATCTAGTATTGATGTATGACAACAAATTGTTTCAGCACCCAGGAAATATAAGAATGCACTAGCTAGGACCGTATGAAGTAAAATTTGTCACAGATGGAGGAGTTGTACAATTGAGAGACTTATCAGGCACAAAACTCAGAGGGATGATCAACGGGAGCCGACTGAAGCTGTACAAGAACAGTTGACCACACACCACGCAGTAAAAAAAAAAAAACAGTATATCAAAAAGAACCAATAGAGGCATAGTGCTTCAGAGATAGAAAGGGAACACATACTTAGGAACACAAACTCAGTGAGGAGAAGGAAAATGATCACGTGAAAAGGGAAACAAAAAGACGACAAAACCAGTACGAAATGACAGAGTTAGGCGGAATGGAAGGTCGAAAAGGACCGATGGGACACAAAATTAATTGCGCCAACTGGAGTCGGCAAGGCAGAGTAACATAAAGTATGAAAGAGCCGAAGGTGAATTGAACCCATAATGAAGGAAGCATCCTCGACAAGCTTCATGTGAAGCCCATACAACACATAGACGTGGGAGAAAAGAGTCCATTTGTGAAAGGAGAACATACAGAGAATGATAGAGGCTAAGGATCACAGAGAAGAGTTCACATAGGTCACAGAGACCATTCAAACTCAGAAACACTTTGACATTCACCTCCATGGCACCTCTAAAGCAAGCAGAAATAAGCCAAAGTGCCAGAGAACCCAGAGTCAGAACCATGTCACAAGTACAATTGGAAGAAGGTGAACATAAGCTGTCGGAGATCGTTAATATCGAGGAAATCCCATCCCCAGACACAACACTGGTAAACCCCACACTTGTAGTGGAAAAAACCCAACAACTAACATTGGAGGGCAGGAATGTAGATATCTAGGAAGAGGCACAAGAGTAGTAGAACTAGGACGCAAAAAACCTGAAGGAGGCGCAACCAGAGAACACCGAAGCAACTCCGAGAGTCAATGGAATGACGACAAATCAGGAAGCAACAATCGAGCCATATGAAGGAAAAATAGAATATGCCAGAACACCCACTAGAAGGAACAATAGAAGATGTCACAGGCTAGCTAGAATGGTATTCCGAAGCACAAACGGGAGCCGTTGGAACCTCGATCCAGCCACCACCGAAGAAAGACAAGCAACGGGTACCTAGGTCAGCGCGCAAGAAACTTGTCGCAACCCTCGTTCTACTGCATATACCAGAGGGGGTGCGAATGGAATTATGCTTGCTAGGGAAGATTAACAAGGTAAAATACTCAGACCACAATGTAGTAGACACATACAAGTTTCTAGAATTTGCAAAGAGAGTATACTTAGAGACCGTGGGAACAAATTCGGTTGGGGAACCAATTGATCAACCACTCATATGGGAAATAGGATTGGAGAAAACAAGAATTTTAGGTCTGCTAGACCTACCACACTTTGGCAGAGGTTAATACTAAAGTAGGTACGTCAAACAATTGTTATCAGTCACACATGGCGGGGACATATGGTTGGACAAGCTCGTCTCGATAGATGTAGAGATTATTGTGAACATAACAGGGTTTCCATCTCAGGGCATGGATCTCACATAGTTTCTTGACGACAAAGACAAGGAGAAAGAACTAGCGGAAGAGATGAAGAAGAAGTATGGTACCAACAGGGGGACACGAGGAATCATTATCAAGAGGATCAATGATGTCGCAACACAAATGGGAGAAAAAATCTTAGCCTATAAGCTGCTAAGAAAATGCCGCAAGGAGGAAGTTCCGGCTGGGGTTGTGGCAGTTGAAGCTCAATGCACCGAGGGCACCAAAGTGAGCTAGGCACCCTATCTCTTGAAATTGTTCTTGGATGACTACAAGGATGCGGATGATCTAGGAACATAGTTTCACTATTCATGGATAATCATGTTAATAGCCTTTATGGGATGTAGGGAACCAATATATGTAACTTTTGGTACCGGACCCAAACCGAATCAGGGAGCGAGATATTTACTGTTGAAAGATACATTAGATGCTAGGCACGAAAGGATGAATGGGTCCATATTTGAAGGATACCTACGTGATTTGTAGGAGGCCATCAACAACATGTGGAGAATAACACCAGAGGCTGTCATGTGGTATCGAGACATCGCCAACTTCAAGGCCAAATGACATACGATGTGGATACAGGTGTGGAAGGATCCTGATAAGCAGTGGCTAAAAATGCACTACTGTATCACAAAGGGTGACATCGACATGGTGATCAAAGACTGGGAAGATGAATGGAAGATTCCCATCCTCACCCAAGACTTGCCGGAAAGGATAGTGAAAAAAGAGGCAGGGTAGGGAGAAACACAGCCTCAAGAAGTCTCAGTGCCCAAGAAATGGAGGACAGGCCAGACAAAGAGAAATCAGACAGACGAAGGGGCAACTAAGATAGGGACCTAAAAGGGGAAAAAGAACACTACACAACTGGCTCAAGTGCAGCAAAAACATGATGATGCAACACAGGGGACCGCACCAGGTCCCAACTCACAGTAACCAGGTGGGAATAAGAGGCCGTCCACACAGACAGGAGGCACACACAAGATGATGAAGGTGCAAAGAACACCTACAAAGTATATGATCACGAAGGATGATAGAGAAATGATAGCCCGAATGGTCCAGGATTATTTATCCTAGTATTTTGACAATGTTGCGCACCACATGGACATGATTCAAGAGGAGCTGGTAGACATGCGACAGTTCCTCAAGGAAATTGGGTAAGTATAGACAGCAGGCAACATTAGGGGAACAGTGCCATCAACACCACAGATAGAGGAAATATTGGAAGAAGGAGAGCGGGACACAGTTCATACCATACCGCAGTCGAGCGCAACATTCCACATCACACCCAGTATGTTGTGCATGGACGAGATCGTGCGGTAGAAACCCCTAAAGGAATTAAGCCAAATCCAATTGGTATTGCCGTGGATACCATCCAAGGCTCTACAAAAATTGTAGGGGAGCATTACCCATGAGGTACAGTCTCGTGCATGCACAAACTTAGCCGAATTGTAGCGAGCAACAGAGAATCAGGACGAGCTGGAAATAATCTATGAGTAGGCTAAGTTCGAGACCGAAGAGGAGAATGCAGGAATGGATTGGAGCAGAAAGTCGCAGGAAGATACGAGAAGATCCCAAAGACCGTGCAAATGGATGAAACCACAACAGTAGAAAAGATTGATAAAGATTGCGCAGACAATCGATCAATATCTGAAGGAGATTGAGAATCTCTGAGAGCAACTCTACTCCACCAGCAGTAAGGGAGCAAAGGAAGGAGGCAACGAATCAACTGCAGGAGATAGAGTGGAAGGTTAGCACAACAAATGACTTGTTTGAGAATGTAGCACAACTTTGGACAAAGCTAGAGGAGGATCATAAATTCCAGAAGTGGGACAAGGAAGAATAAAGGATAAGCACATCTATCCAGGACCTCAAGTAGAGGCAGAAGACAATGTCCATCACAGAGCGCAAGACATGAAGAAATGACAGACATAACTCACCATTGCACAAACACAGAAGAAGGAGCATTAGGCTCAAATGGAACCGTTTCAAGAGTGGGTAGCAGAAGTCCTGGCACAAGCAGAGGAAGAAAAGACACATATAGCACAGACCCAGGCAGAGTGTGCGGAATTTATCAGTGACAAAATTGCAGTCCAGATAGTGGACACACTCAAGGAGAAGACTTTGCAAGCGCAAACACACAAGCAACAGAGCTCAAATAGAAGTTTCAGGCGATCACCAGGGATATTAGAGATTTGTGTTAGGTGGCTCGGGACGATCCACATGTTAGTGTTGGGGGTCTATTGGAAGCAAGCCAAAGCAGAAAGAAAGATGATTTTGGGAAAGAAAGCATGCACGAAGAAATCGAAAACTGGAAGGAAGAACAACATGCGCGCATGCAGGGAAGACCTAATAGTGTTAGGGTTAGGGTTTTGGTAATGTATTGTAAAGGTTGAAGAGCCAGAAACGTATAAATATAGATACTTAGGTATCATAAGGGGTTCAATTTTACTTAGGTATCACAGGGGTTTAGAGTATCATCGAGTTTAGCTAGTTACCAATGAGTTGTTACGATATGTAATATTTTGCTGTATGACCTATTTTGGGTAAGCTTTTGAGCTAGAGAGGAAGAAGGAGGGAAAATCTTGAGGTTTAGATCGGAGGCTGAGGATCCTGGTGAAATCTAGTGTACCTCATATAGATCTTACCCAACTGAGAATGATTGTAACGTGCACAACGCTGTAGATGCAAAAATACTATAATAAAAGAGCCAAGAGCCATATCTTTGTGGACGTAACCCAGGAGGGGGTGAACCGGGGTAACATATATGTTATGTGATGAATGCATGCATATCTTTATTGTCTTCGGTAGTTATGGTTATGTTTAATGAATGAGTTACTATATTTCCTACTTATTTGCAAATGACAGTATATTGTGTTTACAAGTTATAATAATGGTTTAATATACAGTTCTCATACCTCGCACTCAATCCTAGGTTGTAAACACATGATTATTACAACCACCCATTAAAGCTATCTCGAGTGAGACTGCGCAGTGCACTCTGTGCGTTGCGTTGCCTTCTGGTTTACCAGGAGGGCTGATAGTTTTAGAGGCTTTGTTGGAACCTCGAACATACATGAACCCTAGGTCAATAAACTCAGACAAAATAGGATAAGTAGACCAACACATCCCAACACGTAGATCCGTTCATTCACCATACATCACCATTCGATGATGACAACAACATCCACCACACTTGGCTTGGATCACATAGGACAACAGGTCTTGCTCCATGAGGTAACAAGTCTAGTATTGTTGTAAGTGTCATTATAATAATTCAAGCACTTGAACATTTTGCAAAGGATTATTTCTTGATTTTGAAAATATTTGCTTGGAAATTATGCTTTTTTCCCTATTCCACCTTGGTAAGTGTCATGGTTTCCTAGTAAGTGGCCACCCTTGGGGAAAGGGTTGCAACCAGGGGGTCTCCTTGAAGGGTCATTGTACCATTCCCACTCATGATTTCCACATTCCATCACTTCTTCCCCTTATTTTCCTAATCATTTAGGTATTTGGGCTTATTGACCCAAGAAGGGCATGCACCTTGTTTCATGGGAAGAAGGGGATAAATCCCTGAGGGTAAATGTAGCTGGAAAAAGATAAAATCCAAATCATAACCTTCTAGATCCTCGCCCAAGAGGTCTTGAGAACGTGAAATGTTTCTCTTAAAAAAATTGAAGACCTGCAAAAGAAAACTCACATTATATACATGTCCCACTTGTTGAGGTGTGTACACATATGCAATGTCCCTTTCTTTCCATGCATATGGAACTCTGTGTACCTCTAGATTCAAGTGATGTTGCAGTATTATTTTATTTCCATGTCATATAGTACCTAATTGTTTTGGACTTTTATTAATTAATGGCAAATGAATGGGCTTGGGAAAATCTTGCATTGCAGATGAAGGGCAACACACCCTCTACAAAGGCACTCATAAATGAGACAATATGAGCCCTTGTATGTCATGAAACCCCATACCTTGAAGTTTTACCCCCATACACTTCACATCCACTGCATGACCTAGAGAGGTTTCTCCTTGTAAAATTCCCCTACTTGAGGAATTGGTTTACCCAATAGGGCACTATGACACCCCTCTCATATCTAAATTTGGAAAATTGTATAAGGTCTTTGAGCATATGTTTATTTTGAAAAGGGGGGATTTGATGCACATGTTAAAGTGGTTCTTTTATTAGATATGGATTACTTGGCATGCTATTAGGACTTTTGGACCCTTGGAGGGAGTACTTTCTTGTCTTTTATGGTCCTTGATAGGTGCAAACAACTTGATTGTGGAGGCACAAGGTCACTTGGAATTTCACTTGGGGCATGAAGCCCATAGGATGGATGATGTGACCCCTCTCCTTGGATAGATTGGATGATGAACATTTCCTTTGGAGGCAC
This sequence comes from Picea mariana, assembly GCA_032191745.1. NCBI lineage: Eukaryota > Viridiplantae > Streptophyta > Pinopsida > Pinales > Pinaceae > Picea > Picea mariana. The sequence continues at coordinate 48,670 of JASDQU010587310.1, read as the reverse complement.
TTGAGTGTCCCTTGGAGGTGACTCACTAGCCTTCCCAGCCCCAACGTTTGCTTTTGGAGGCCTCATCTCTCTCTTCTAAGGCATGATGTCACACTTGGAGGGATAGGGTTTTGGTGGTGTTGGTGACTTGATGCTGACTTGGCATATGTTGATGGATGAAGACCATTGAGGCATGAATATTAGGACTTGGGAGGCCCAACGACTTCCTGAACTAACTCAATGTCTTGCTATTTATGCCAAAACATCACCCCTAAGGAGGATGACATCATCTTTTAGGGCTTGCTTATTTTGTAAATTCCAACTATAATTTGTAAAGGGGGGAATTAGGAGGTTGGCCTCCCTAATTTGTGGTTTACCCTAAGATAAGTGGACAAATTGGTTTTCTTAGGCCTTGTGTAAATAAAGGTCATGACATTTTCATTTTATCACAAAACACACTTGAGAATTACATAATTTTTGGGCTGAAATTTTCGCCCTACTTGGGAAATTCACACTTTCTCTCTCTTATGCTATTTTGGAT
>JASDQU010587309.1:17811-46304 GCA_032191745.1 Picea mariana | reverse complement strand
TTTCCTTCATTTCTTAAAACCCTTGTCTCTTTGTACTTATTTGTCCATATTCTCATTCTAATAATAGGTCTACTATCCTTCTAGGGGTGGTTTCATACTATCTTTAGGTATATTGCTTATAGTTTTTACTTCATTTGATGTGTACTTTCAGGGGATTATACTACTATTCTTTCAAATTGATCAATTATGTTTTCTCACATCTCGCCTAAATAGTGAGTGTCTTGTTTACTTCCTCAAGTTACATAAGCTAGTTTGGCGTATTAAGTGATGGTATAGTATTTCATACATGATGTTATCTTCTTAATGTCCATATCCAGGGTTCTAACTCTATAATATCTGACACAAGGGAAACACATAAGACACATTTTGATTATTATCCCACATTCATCAATGCAAGTCAACACAATTCTATTGACTTCTTACTTTGGTTATGAGATCCAACATTATATAAGGAACATATCAAAGGGTGCCATCCTTTGATTTAGACTAATTATAAGTTGTTTCTGCTTCCTTAAAGTATGAGATTTTCTATCAAAATATCTCAAGGTTAAATTTGAAATACAAATTTATCTGTATTCTCATTCTGCGTTTAGCATAAATGCAATAATCAGATCTTTGCATTAATTATTTTTAGAAGAACAACTTATTCACACCTTTTAACTCAGCATTAGTGCTTATAGAATAAATTTAAACCAATATGGCACTTTTTGTTTCAAGTTGATTAATTTATTGCATTTTTCTCACCGTTCTTCCCCTCTTCAAGAGGCAACGTCCTCGGAGCAACATAACCTTTCATTAATTTCCCTGAAAAACCTCACTATTTACCAAACAACTTGCATAACCTTAAATATTTAATATACAAGGCATATTAAAACATGAAGTAAGAAACGCTTTAAGTTTCTTCTATTCTTGGTGTCACTAAAATAAGAAAATAGAGTATAAGGGTACAATAAAAAATTTGATAACTAAACAAAGATTCACACTTACCTCTTAAAATTTTACATCCACTTAAACCTTAATCACAATCACTCACATCGACTTAAATCTTAATCACAATCACAAGGGACATGAATTAGTGGCTCAACCTTTCAAAAGCTTGCACCTAGGGTCATTTGTTGATCTAAATAAAATTAGAGCATAAACCATGCAAAAAATGAAATTAATAAATAAGCAAAGGGGCCGATAACATAAAAAACAAGTCCTATGAGTGTCTTGTTTGGTAGAATCTAAAAATAACACAAACTAGGTTTTATATACATATTTTAGGTAATAAAACTAACATATACAAAATCTCAAGACATTACCTATATCCTTAACATGTTTTGTTGGTTTTGAGGCATATTTTGTATCTAGATGCCTCTTCTTCTTAAACATATCATTCATCCCAATGAAGGGATGTGAAAGGTTTGTGAAAGATATGAAACAAACTTTGTTTAAGAATATATATCCACCAAATATATTCTTCAACAATTTGAAATATAGGGACCGATTATCAAGTTTCTCATGTTTTACATTTAGCATGTGTCGTTGCAATTTAAAATTAAGAAGACCAAATAAAACAACAATGTGCCTTCCATTCTCAAGTTTCTTTATTGCAATTACTGGGCTTATTTACTTCTCCAAATTTTAAATTCGAACTAAATATCAAACCTCCATCGATCATCCAAATTATATAGCCTATAAACTTCTAATTCTAGAATAATTCCATTCAAATAATAACAAATATTGCATTCTCAAGTTTATTTTCTCTGTCACAAACTCAGTTCATGTAGAGAAAATGCTTTATTTGGATTTTTTCTTTTACTATTATGAATATTGAGCTCAAAACTTAGCTAGTTTAACTAGTAAGGATTGCAAATAATGTGGTGCAAGTAAATCTCTTGTATTCTTGTAAGGGAAAACTTTACATTTTTTTTGAGTGGGGGTTGATAGATTGAATTTATTTTTCTCAAGAAGGTTCCAATTCACCTCATCTTAGTGCTTGATTACAACATCTCACCTTCATCTAAAGAAAGGAGAGACTAGTTGAGAGTGTAGCCTAATTGCAATGTAATTCGTGTTATCCCAAAATTAGAGTAAAAAACCTTCCATCATTAATGAAATCAATAAATTATGAAATTGTACGTTATGTATATCCTAATTGGATTGCTAGAAAGAAATATGAACCCCCTCCCCCCGCCCGAAAAAAAAATATGGGAATCGTTGAATCTTTATACAAAAATTGAGCACTTGAAATTAGCTGAAGACACGAAATACCATGCATATCTTTGTTGAAACTCTTCGCAAATTTCTGCAACTCTGAAATCACCAGGATCTATGATGCTAAAAATGTAAGGCCCAACATGACGTAGGATAAACAATATTAAGAGGGCCTTTTTTTGTTAATTAGATTCTAACCCCAACGTGTTGAATGACCCATATATTTCTCATTGGCCATTTATGAAACATCTACAAAGGAAAGGGAATTGGAAATATCTTGTCTTGACAGATTATGCATTCTCCTCTAACTAATTCCTAGGACTTTGGTCACAATCTGACATTCAAAATTGTTGTGGACTATGATTGAATTTTGGCGTAATTTAAAGTTCCAAACAAACCTCTTACGTAACCCTTAAAAATCATTGGATGAGCCACCTCATCGAAACCATGCTCAAATATTAGATGCTACCATTTGGGTTCGGGCTAAGCTAGACTGCAACATTTTCCAGAGAGTTTAAACCATCTAGGTATTGCATATTTGATTTGGGTTTGCCTTCATGTTATTTTTTATCAACTCCTTTGGAGAGTAGAAAAGAACTCTGTCGGATATTGTTCAATGCAAAATTGAAGGGTATGTAGTTGCTCAATGCAAAATTGAAGGGTATGTAGCCCATCAGTGCATTTGTTTAGAACCAAAGTTGAATCCCATGCAAGCATAAAGATTACAACCATGCAAGGAGGAAAGTGCTAAGTTCAATATTAAATAAATATATCAAGAAATTATTTAAAGACATACCTATGACATTACCACCAAAATGAAGGATCAAATATGTGATCGAAATGAAACTAGAGGAAACACCATTTAATGTGAAGGTCCCATAGGTTCTAAGAGTTTTAACCAAGCTATAATTCCATATGTAATGGCTCAAATTCTAATAAATCTAAATGCATAAATGTTACGAGGAAAATCTCTCTATGGCTAGGGGAAAACCACAACAGACGAAACGACACCGAGAAATAAACTCTAATATCAAATATGCTATATAAATGAAATGCTAACAAGAGAAGGATGTAAGCCTACCTCATCCGGACGTTCGAAGAAGACCATCGTTGAGCACACGACCCAAAGCTTTATACCTGCAACTTGTCCTCAATAACCAAGATACGCAAGCATGTGGTGATGATATATAATGTTAGCATATAAATTAGCATAATCCATTAACATACATGAAAAATACGCCCATGGAAAGTAATTCAAATATTTGCAAGATATCAATTGGATGAGAAAAGAGTATTTCTATTGATGTAATCAACAGAAGTGCATAAGTGACAAACTTCTGTAATGACACATATCGGAATCGAGAAACTAAGTCCCTCCACCACTTCAATCCTCCGCAAAGGCAAGCTCACAAGTAGCATTCAATGAGGTTCTCCATCAAAAGATAGGAAGAGCTTGGGGGCTGAACACAAGAAGTTCAAAATTTCAAGGACAAAGGGATGCAGACTCAATATGAAGTGGAATTTCTCCAGAGTGTCTTTGCTCTCAATGTTGAATTGTTGATTGTCCAAGGCTTGGATATGGCTCAATTTATAGCCTCCAAATGGAATTGAAGGGTCGAGTTGGAGAATTTCCAGTATATGGAAGGTCAAGGATCATGGATCATGTGACATGGCATGGAAACCTGACATATTTTTTAATTTTTTAGCACCAAACTTGATGTACATGGGATGTAGTGGAGCAACCTACGTATATGCGAGTTTTCTAATTGGTAGGTCACGTATGTGTACAAAAAATGTGTATTTTTAGCTCTAGAGTGAACAAAAAAGGGGAATTTAAGTCTGCAGAGGGAAATTGAAGGCCATCCAAGCAAGATGCATGGAGCAAGCAAGATGTGTGGAGTGAGGAAATTTTTTCTATAACAAATGCCCCTTAATGTGTGAGGTCAGAGAAGTATCTGTGATGGCCGAAATATATTATAGTTCCTAGAAGTGGAGTAATGAAGACTCAACTAGAAGTACTAGTTGCTCATGATAATATTACAATCCACAATGACTTTGTACACATGGCTCCCACTCTGAATTACACTGCAGATCCATGTGGATATATATCAAATAGTTGTTCATGGCCATGAATAGGCAATACAAAGTGGGCATATGCCTTCGGCTATCATATTCATGAACAAGACATAGTGGAGTCCAGTCTCAAAATCAACTGAAGATATCTCTATACAATGGAGTACAATATGATCTTCCATGATCACTAAAATCATATAGGTACTGGTCCAATGAAAGACAAAAATAGATATGGGGTGCTGCTACTGTAAGCTAAAGGTCTTCTACACTATCCACCGAAGGTGCAAGTCTACATCATGTGAATAGAGGAGTTGAATTCAAACACAATGAGACTTTGTTTGATTACCGTTCATTAAGGTATACCACTAACAAATGCAAGACAATCCACCGATAATGAAAGTAGGTGTCAAGGAACCGAGTACATTCAACAAATGTGAATAAGGGTGTTGAGGTTGAACACTTGAAGAATCCATTGATCAAGAGACATTGATATATACCCAACTATCGATGGTGGGAGAACCTGCCACTGATGGCTGCAAGCTTCTAGGTACTCATAGGACTCTAGGTCTCGTTTCTAGAATAAATGAGGTGAAGTCGATGGAAGGAGACCCACTGAAAGGAGAGCATTAAGGAATCTCTCATCATCCATAACAAGGTACAAAGAGATAGCTTGATGATTATGAGGAGCTCAAACAAATAGGATTTCCATGAACCAATGACCATGTGCGTCTCTCGCATGCACCAGATGCAAGTAGTGCACAAAAGAGACCATATGAATAACAACCATTAAGGAAAACTGCTAACAAAGTCGATAAAATGAACAATAGGGATAATGGAATCCAAGACATTGCATGAATCCCAATGTGTGAATAGATTTCTTTCCGTTGAACAAAAGGGAAACCCCCCAGTCAGTGACCAATGAGGTGATGTCATTTGCTGGGTTCAAGGTTACCTACCAATGATGAAAGTAGGCCTAGGGTACAAGGTAGGACAACAACTTCATGTGATTCTGAGATACACTGAGAGTATGGCTGACATGCAAAGTTAAGAGTTCCAAGGAATGGACGACACAAGCTTTAAACTTCCATTGAACAAGAGCATGAGACACATGGATAACTCAGGAAGCATTGACTCAATAGTGATTATTGACAAAAGCTTGCGACACAAGAGGCATCAACAAACTCTCCATAGGGACTGGAAGAATAACCAGTCAGAGGAGTAAACTCTAAGTAACGAGCTCAAATTCCTAATGTCATGCTAAACCCAAACCTTGGATGAAAATGCACTCAAGAGTTTGTGCTTTGTTCAAAGGCGACACGACTACTACCAATAAAAGATAATATTCTTTTCCTGCCTGTCTATTTTTTGTTTTTTCATAGGTAAAGAAATGCTATGATACAAGAGAGGAAACAAGTGTCACGAGTAAGAAACTAGTTCCAAGTAGTGGAACATACCTATTCTCAATTTAAGGGAATGCATGGGAGGCATGGACACTTGGGGGGATGTTTCCTCTACGGGTAAAGGGTGTCAAGCTACAAAGGATATATGGAAGGCACTGCTTGGATAGTGATGAGAATTGTTGAGGTAGGATGCTTATAATGGGAAAGCGAGAGCCTAAAATAGGCTAAAAAATGCAAGTAGGATAATGAAATGCAATTACAACTTAACTAAAAAATGTCCTTTTTTCGTAGATTTAGTCCCCTAGGCCTGAAAAAGTATAAAATAATACCCATGAGAACTCTTATAGCCAATGGCGACTAGAGTATTCCTTTTTCGTAAATAGTCTACTTGGTCCGGAAAAGGGTTAAACTTATACCAAATATACATCCTTTCAAAACCAGTTAACGAGTGTGAAAGAGACAAGTTCACTTGATAATCCTTTTTTTTTTCGGGAGTCGAAAAAGAGCTTAACCAAGACTTGGGGGGAGTCCCATAGATAGTATTCAGAATGCTCTTGAGTAAGAAAATGGGGTTCGAACACAAAGTCATATTGGGACTATAAGGAACTCCCAATCCTATGGAATAACTTCTGCATGTGCACCAAATGACAAAAAAGGTTCTAACTAGGGTACCCATGTTTGGTAAGTCTCTACCACTTAATAACGACACTTCTAGTAGTAGTGAGAAGGTTCTGTGTTGCTAAGAAATGGGTTCGTACCTAAGGTGTATGAATCACGGTCATAGGATGATGCATGAATGGAAAGCATGGTGAAAACCTATCCTATATGTCGGTGAAAGAAAATACCTGCCGTAGGCACAAACATGTGATATGACGCTGGAAATCCATTAAAAACCCTAGACAAACCCCCTTAAAACCAAGTCTTTCACTGTGCTATTAGTCCATAAGGCCAAAAATAGAAAAGGTAGGGTAAAACTATACAAACTGGGTAAAATTTTTCTTTTAATAGTAAAAATAAGAAATTTTACCATACCATTTGAGTTTCTCACCCACATAGTGCCTTTGAGGCCATTTTACCCATGATATTCTGATGGCGATTGTGGGAGCTATGATCAATGTAATCAGAAACCGTTTGGAACAAGTAAGTGCCCATCCCATTTACTTCCATTTCAATGGTTTACATTTTTGTTTTAGGCACCATTTTTTGAGTATTAGAGGCCATTACTTAGAAACTAGGTTGTACGTGGGTGACAATTCATCAGGTCATGTCCCGACCTCATGTACGTGGAAAAGCGAAGCCTACCCATGTATATGAAGCCCTATAAGTCACTGTCATAAGGTTAGCCCGCGTACAAGTCTGTGAAAAAGTTTTTTAAGAGGATTAACTCAAAAATTGGTCTTTCCTTTGCAAGATGGTGATTGAATGGAGGGAAAGGGAGAATGAGGAGGGAGATGCAACAATAGAAAGAGACTCAAGGGCCCAACAAGCTTTGAAATGATGTGGGATCTATAAATTTTGGGCCATCAGAGGAATGAGGGTGCAAGTGAGGTTGCTCCAGTTACTGATAAACTATTGGGATCTGAAGATAGAGGAAAACTCACAAGTAAGATTCAATGAGGTTCTCCATCACAAGATAGGAAGAGCTTGGGGGATGAACACAAGAAGTTCAAACTTTCAAGGACAAGGGGATGTAGACTCAATATGAAGTGAAATTTCTCCAGAGTGTCTTTTCTCTCAATGTTGAATTGTTGATTGTCCAAGGCTTGGATATGGCTCAATTTATAGCCTCCAAATGGAATTGAAGGGTCGAGTTAGAGCATTTCCAGTATATGGAAGGTCAAGGATCATGGACCACGTGACATGGCATGGAAACTCGACATATTTTTTTATTTTTTGAGCACTAAATCCGATGTATGCGGGTTGTAGTGGAGCAACCTGTGTATACGTGAGTTGTCTAACTGGTAGGTCGCATATGTGTACAAAAATGTGTATTTTTAGCTCTAGATTGAACAAAAAAAGGGAATATAAGTCTGCAGAGGGAAATGCAAGGCCATCCAAGAAAGATGCATGGAGTGAGGAATTTTTTTATATAACAATAAATACACATATCAATTTGTAACCATTAACTAGAAAAATAAAGATACAATAATCTTGATCACATAATTCACAAGAAGGAGTGAGTGGTCATACACTTACCTGAGAGTTGAAGAAAACAACTTACTTGCAACACTATAAATGTCAAATCGATACACTCCCATCTTTGATCCAACATGCCACAACATTGTGTGGGGGATGAGTCTCCTTCCAACCAACCTCTGAGTCATCACGATTGAGATCCCCTAAGGCCTTGATCAACTACCTATGCCAACTTCCATGCCCTTTCTTCAATTGCAACAAGAAAATATCCCCCACTTCCTTCTTCACCTTCATTATATATAATTCTTCTTACCCATCCATGCAAGAAGTTCCATGCATGGATTACACTTTTCATTAAGTAATTCATCATGCCGTTTTTAATATTTTCTCAATTTATCTTTTCTTTGATTCCTTTTTAGTAATTTCTCTTATTTTTATCTTTCTCATTTATTCTAATTGCTTGGTTATTTATTATTATTATACTTTTTTTTAATTAATTATTATCTATTCATTATTTTAAGACTATTTATTTTCAATTTAATACTTAAATTAAAAGAATGGGGCATTACACATTGTGTATGAAGAAAATTTTCAAATTATGTGCTAAGGTGAGTTCTTCTTCTTCTCTTTCATCCAAGTTCTCATCATCCTTGAGCCCTTTTCCATATTTGATCAAATGGAATAATTTGTTGTATGTGTGGGCCTCATCAATTACAATGGTGTATGAAGTGTCTGTATAAACAAGCAATTTAACATCTTTAGTGGCTTAGGATTCCACAATTGGTTGCTTTCCCTTGACATATTTCTTCTTCCTTTTAATTGTTGATTATGCTGTTGTGGGGGTCTACTTGCATGTTGGTGTTGTTTCCTTAGTATCCTCTATGATCTCAATTAGATCCTTTGGTTGGCCTACTATTGGTTTCTCATGTGCACCTTTCTTCCTCCTTTAGTATCCTTTGCCATCCATATAGAAATTNATTCCTTCTAGAAATTTGAAATGAAAACTAATTTTAAGGATCATGATGGTATTGACCTCGGCTAAGGTGCATGTTTACAAAGTATACATAGATCTTTGAATTTTCGCTGATATTTATAGTTCAAACCCAGGTTTTCTCAAAATCGATTCATAGGGAAAAACAAAGGAAATCAAAGCTCATGCAAGTGGCTCACTTAGACATGAATGCTTTTTGAGGGTGGGAAGAAGAAATCTACTAGGATGCATGCAATCACTAACTAGATTCGAACTAAGAAAAGTTTGAATGCATATGGATATCACCACAAGATAAATAATGCATCTAACTAGCTCATTTAAAAAACAAAACTTGATAAGTGAACAAGAGTGTTTTGGAATCGAGTACCTAGTTAGCAAAGCTGATGGATAAGAGGTTATTTTTGGGATATAACTATCATGAATTCTTCTACAGTTTCAAGAATTATGAGGGGAAGCCTATCGTCTCTTTAGTGTGTAGACTGTTCAAACAAATGATCTTTTGTGTCGACTTCAAACTTTTAATTCAAACACCCAAAGGGCAAGCTTACATTTATTTGTAAGTTTGAAAGGTGGTGGTGAGAGTTATGGCACCATTGAATTGAGCCAAAACAAGATGTGCTTTAAAATCCCATTAATACACAAGTGAAATGTATACGTTATAGAATCCAATTTGTTTTTTTTTTAATTTCATGCAAGTGAAGTGTTCGAAAGCCAAGGGGGTTGATATGAGAATTAGGGCTGATTGAAAAATTGGGACCCATTCTCACTATCTTTCTAAGAGGGAGGAACCAATTTGGCTATTAGACCCAATCGTGAAATCAGAGCAAGAGTTTGTGAGAAGGAGGTTCGATTCAAAGGTTTGGACCGATTAGGAAATTGTTATGCGTTACGAGAATTGAGTGGAAAGGAGGCCCGATTTTGAAAATCTAGTTGATCACAATCAAACTCTAAATATTTTTGAAAGCAAGGATTCTTGTTTGGGAGACAGAGTTTGAAGGTTACATGGAGGCTCAAAGAAGATCAAAGAAGTAAACAAAAGTTGGTGGCAAGGGAGGCCAATTAATTGTCTAATAACATGTTAAAATTTCAAAAATCAGACTTTGAACGCAAATTTTGAAATTTCACCTCATACACATTGAATTTTCTCGAATCTATTTCTTGTGAACTTTCAATCTTAATGATGAATCTAAAATATTAAATTATGGCAACAATTTCACTTTTTTCCAATCCAATTCATGAGGTGGACCAAGAAAATAAATATTGAACATTTGTACTTCAATTTATAGTCCTCAATGCACACGTTTCCAAGCATATAACATATCTAAAATGTCTTATAATAACAAATTATAACAACAATAAATATACCCTCTTATCTTCTATATATGTGCTAAATCACTTAACTAATTCAATTCTATGTTATGTCAAATCAACGTGAATAACCAAGGTTGAAGTCTACACAATGGTGAAGACACCATATGCTGAAAATCAAATTGAGAGTACATAAAATTTGGACAGCTGGAAACTTCCTATATATAGAAGTGACGAAGTATAAGTACATACCACAACTTCATCACAAAGCTAGTACAAATCAAGTTCTCCAAACTTTGGCTAGGTAAACTATAAGAAAACCCTAGCCACCAACTCCTCCTAGCTAGGAATCACTCCCAACCAAAGTTAGTCACTTCACCAAAGATCCTCAACATGATAACATCAACATTGGTAAGTCCTCCTTGGCACATATATCTAGCTTGTATCATACAAGTTCTCACATGATCACTCTTGGCTGATTTAGGGTTTACAAACCCTATCCATGCTATGTCACAAAGTACATGGCAAGACAACACTAGTTCCATCCACCAATTCTACATCTCCATCCTATGGTTTGAGTCCTCAAAACATAGGTTTTCAAGCCTTGCATCCTCTCAAGCACCAAGACCTCCATGGAATATCAATAAGACAATAAAATAATGTTCTTCCAAGCAAGGTATTACACCAAGCTCAAGACTCATAAAGCTAAGCTCTCCATGATCTTTCCCTATCCACCATGCATCCAACAAGAATGAGGCTACAAAATCATATAAGGCATTATCTCTTCTTTACTTGCCTTCTAATAGGGTATAAACTCTAGTGCTAAAACAAGAGACATAAGAAAAATTATCGTCACCTCCTTCACCATGTTCTTCTCTAGGGTATGCTTGCATAGCACAAACCCTAGCATATCACAAGAGAAAACCTGTAACATCCCCACTATAATTCCCAATTTAATTTATGCATAATGTAGATATGAATGTGGGTATGGCCAAGTGATGTAATATGCGAATGCATTTTTCTGTTTTTAAATAAATAAAAGTGAAACTAGCTGCTGGGAATATGGACAGAGACGGGGGATGAGTTTTTCCATAAGAAAAGAGAGTGTCTAAGAGGGCTCCAAGGGGGAAATTAATTATGGGTATTAATTCAATCCATTTGTTTTTCCTAAATTTTATTATCAGTGGGGTTAACTTCTAATTTATGTTGAGTGTATGAGAGTCCAATCATTAAACTCATGTAAGAGGGTGGGTGTGAGATTCACATCCCATAGTTATTGGAGAGCAAGGGGTTGAGTACAATTATCTTTGGGAAGTGTGTGAGTAAAGAAAGTAAGTCATGGGAGAGGAAAATTCGCATGGGGAGTTACATGTAGTTTTTACAGATGCAGTTTTGCATGAACAATAAGCAAAGGAAGGAAAAAGAGGATTGGAGATAGAATAAGAAGTCTGAGTGAATTATGGAGCATGCTAGAGCATTTTTGGAGTGCTTTGGAGTTGAAGATTGAAGATCCAGGTTGTCATGCATGAAGAGTGAACTCTTGTGTGAGTTGCACTGTAACAACAAGTGTTCGCTGTTGATGCCGATAGTTTTTTCTGGAAATGAGTTCCCTTGAGTTCCTAGTAGAGAGATTCCTAGTTACATGTGCCAGAGAGACCCTAATAAATGAATGGGATGCCCGATGGAATGAGAGAAATGAAGGGGTACATTCCTTGGGTTGGGCAGGTCAATAGGAAGAGAGCTGGAGGAAACTTGAGATAGCTGTAGGAGAATACCAGTGGGTTGTAGGATATTGAGCTATGAGTGGACTGTGAGAGACACCCTTTTCTTGTGGATTCCTAGCCCCAACTTGGGGGTGACTTGCTGTTGAGATTTGGAACAACGAGTCTATGGTTGGGTGGAAAATCCTTCCCAAGCAGCTGGTTGTACAACTATTTTAAAAGATAAGTGTTTATATGTTTTGCTATGTTAATTTACAAGTTTAATTTTTGTGTGTTTTACTCTGTGAATGAGAATGAATTATATGCTATTGTGGTGAATTTATGAGTTGTATTTACATGTTTGGATAGTAGGGAAAATCGTGTGAGCTTGCATGTCATGTAGTTTGTAGTTCCACATTTAAATGCATCTGTTAATGAATTTTAGTAGTAATGGTAATGAAATTTTGATGTGGTGCTTGAATCGTCACGTGCATGGGGAATAGTTGTCACGTGTAGTACAAAGGATGTTGCATGCGTGAGTTTTCTCAGTGGGGACACAACTGTCATATGCATTTATAATGTTGTAGATGCATTTAGTTATTTAGTATCCGCAAAAGGTTAAATCTGTGAGTAAATCATAGCTGATAAGCTACATGAATTTAGTTAATTGAAAATTTTCGTATTTATGTGTATTTTACGCAAGTAATGTTCCTCGGTTAAGCCGGGGGACGTTACAAAACCACTACAAGGATAACACTTTGTAGTAGATATTTTTGTGGAGGTTTTAAGTGTTATAATACTGGGAATTTTTTTCAAAAAACCTCAGCTACAACATCTGATATTTGCAGCAAAGGTTTTAGTGGAAGTTTTAATGGATGTTCCCTATAACTAATAAAAGGATGTGTGGAGGTTTTAATGGAGGTTTTAGCAGAGGTTTTTTTTTCCAATGCTTGTATTGGTAACACACACTGGTTCTTTCTTAAGTAACAAAGATCGATGCGTACATAAACTAAAAAGCACCAGGGCTCATATATTTATTATGCAACAGTTCCATCTTTTTTTCTTTAATGCCACATAAGTGCTCATATAAATGTTATGCATCAGGTCGCTCATTTTTGTTTTATGGCACACCAGTGCTCGTATAATTTGTCTGCACCGATGCCTATATTACCATGTGCACTAGAGGGAAGTGAAATTTCAAACATTTGAGGTGAGATGTCGACTCCATTCCTTATTACTAAGCACCAATGCATATATTATATGTAAAGCACTAGTGTGTATCATAATCATACACTCTTTTTGGCACCGGGCCAAAGGGAAGAGAAGGACGATTGTGGGCAAGAAAGTGTGCAGAAGTCGAAGGAACAACTGGCAAAAGAACAACACACACATATGCAAGAAAGCATGCACAAGGAAAGCGACAGCTGGAGAAGGAAAAACACGTGCATGGGAGAAAGACCTAACATCAGTAGGGTTAGGGTTTTGGTAATACAATGTAAATGGTTGAAGAGCCTGAAATGTATAAATATAGATACGAAGGTATCATATGGAGGTTGGTTAGTTAGTTGTTGTTATTGTAATTACGCATGGGCGAATGCGAGATGTAATGGGTTTTACTTGTGTGAACCAATTTTGTAAGCTGTTGAGCAAAGGAGGGAAGAGGGAAGGTAGATCTGAGGATTAGACTGCAGGCCGTAGGGCCTGGTGTGATCTAGTTTGCCTCATATAGATCTTACTTGTACGGAGGAAATTGTAAGCGCACGATGCCAGAAATGCACAACGATCTTAATAAAAGAGCCAAGAGCCAAATATTTGTGGACGTAGCCTAGGGAGGGGTGAACCATGGTAATGTATGTGTAATGTGATGAATGTATGCATGTCTTTACTTTCTTTCAATAATTAATGGTTAGGTTTGATGAATGAATTAATACATTGTTATGAATATGTTTATGCTGTTTGGGAAATAACTCGGGAAACCTGTGTATGCGACTGGGAAGAATAAGTAGATTTCGCTAACAACTCATGATACTCGACTCTAGTCAAGAAAACCCTATCTCCTACTCTTTCCTAGGCTATAAACACTTGAGTCTTACAGTCACCCATTTAAAGCTATCTTGGGTGAGACTGCACAGTGCATTCCATGTACTGCGTTGCCTTCTGGTTTACAAGGAGGGCCGATAGTTTTAGAGGCTTTGTTGGAAACCTGAATTACATGAACCCTGGGTCAGTAACTTAGATGACAAGAAGAAGGAAACTAAACCAACAAATGGTTCCGTTGCTGTGTTAAGAGGAATAAGAAAGGACTGAGTAGATGAGATAGAGTGAACGAGAACTGAAGGAGTTAAACTGGAGAACAATGAGCCATTAAAAGGGAATGTTGAGACCTTGGAACCCCACGAAAGCAGAAATCAAGGGCTGGTTGAGAACGAAAGAACTAGAGTTTGCAAAAAAAGATAATAGAAACCCTGGAATCACACCGCGTCAATACCTGGATAAATACGTATTTACTGATTTACACAAAGTCTTTTTCTGCGATTTTCCACATCTTCTACAGGAGTGGATCCTATGGTTGAAGGATAACCACGCAATGAACCGAATTCGACAACTAGATTGGACCCCAGTACATATTGAGCAGATACAACAGGTGAACAACAAATTCACCCACGCAGTAGACTTTTGGCTTGACAGTATTGTGGCAGGATTCATCATAGAGTTTGCAGTAGACACAACGAAGTCATATAGCGTAGTCGAGCAAGAATTTCTACGAGGACCCTGAGGAAGGTACATTCGATCCCTGTATACTTCTATCAAGATACTGCTATATAACAAAGGTGTGATGACAATGGAATCATACAACTAGACTTCCCTGCATGCATGGGGGAAGGGGGGAAGCACTGACAGACAAAGGAGGAATGGAGGAGGGCAGGATTAAGTCAAGAAGAAGGAGGAACACTTGGACTCGATCTTGATGGATGATGACCAGCTCAAGTGGATCTTGGCGTCATCAGAAACGACGCGTAGTGGAGTACCCTACCAATATAAGATGAACACCAAGAAGAGAGCTGTAGCTGAAAGGGAGGGCTTGGCGAGCGATGAGGAAGAGGTAGAGGATCTCCGGGCTGTGGAGTAGATTGAGGAAATTCTGCGTGCCACCTATGAGAGGAAAACAAGAGGCCCAAAAACAGAAGTAGTAGACAACCATTCGTTCCATATCAATGTCAATGTGGAACCCATAAACCCATGTGCGACCAATACACCAAATATAACACCACCGTTTAGACAACCGAAGTTTGGAGGAAGTCAGATAACAGGAAGTACCTTTACACAAGGAGAAACAACTGGAGGAGCCAGTTTAGGTAATCTTAGTCAAGTATCTACACCACGCGGAGGAGGTAGTAGTTCAGTATTCAGAATGGTAGGACATGATCCTACTATCAGATTACCAGAGTTTCGAGGAGAAGCAACAGAAGACCCTGAGAAGCACTTGTTCATTTGCGCAAATATCTGGGAAGCAAAGAAGATCACTGATGAAGATACCAAACTTGTGCATCTCACGATCACGCTAAGAGACCACGCACTAGACTGGTAAATGAGTCTAGATACTAACAGTGTTCTCGGGACGACAAGGACACTGGCCGACATTAAGAAATTATTGATCAACGAGTTCCATAAGCCGATCTCAAAGGATTAGTACATGAACAAGATGATTGAGATAAGAAAAAAACCAGGAGAATCTATATGTGAGATTGATCAGAGATTCAAGCGATTAAAAGGCAAGTTAAAATACCTTATGATCGACATGCAGCACCGACACCTATTTGTCAACTCACTACTCCCACACTTAAAATATCCCTTACGACAACAGAAGTTTCAGACGCAGGCCGAGGCTCTACAGGAAGCCTTACAATTGGAAGAGAACCAGTACCAGTAGAGGGACCCAACTATAGAATAACTGAAGGAGGATTTGAAGAACTTAACATTTCAGCTAAACTAGAATAAGAACAAGGACAAACGAGAAGCCATTTGGTGCACTACTTGCAGGACGAAAGGATGCCATAAGAATGAGTGCCCAACATTCGCGTAGTATATGGTGACAGGTATGCCCAAACCACTTCCACAGGGAGGATTATGGTGTGAAATATGCAAGAAATCGGGCCACGACCCCTACCACTGCACAATGATGTAGAAATACCAGATAGTCCCAAAAAGTTCATATTCTACCTTTTGTAAGTTAGTAGGCCAGGATGACAAAGATTGAAAAACTATGGAGATGATGCAGGAAAGAACATCAGACGCATACATAGTACAGGTTGAAATGATGACTAGGCAAGCAACGCCACGATTCAATCAAGCCCCAACCCCATACAACACTGCACAGCCGCAGTATAATACTGCGCAACCACCCTACAATAATGCACAGCTGTAGTACAACACGACATAGTCCCAGTATAATATTGCGCAGTATAATCAGGCACCATAGTATAATGCACCGCAAGGAGATCACATAGAATATAGAGGAGCAGGACGAGCCAGAGGAGGTTTCGGACGTGGTAGAGGACCTATCACATGTCACAATTGCCAACAACCAGGACATTACGCATGGGAGTGTCCACTGCCACTGACGACTTGTATGTACTATCGTGCATCGGACCAGGATACAGAGGAATGTCTGACATTACTTGTTAATATTCAGGAAAAAAGGAACCTAAATAATCAGAATGTCAAGTGGATTTCAGCTGAAGCAAGGGATGACGGACGAAACTTCAACATAGTCACTCGAGGAGGAACGAAAATAGGAAATGACTCAGTTCGACAGGAACCAGCGTAGAACCAATGGGTAAAGAAGAACATGGACCCCAAGAAGCAATTCGACGTGCACAAGGAAAAGGAGATCTTTACAGAAGCCTGACAAGAATTCCAGAATAAGGACATAGCGCCGACCGCACAACAAAACAAGGAAGCTCCGGAATACGAGATGCCACCATCACTGGACCATACCAACAGAATGCAACCCAAGGGACAAGTAAGTACTATCAAAGAATTTTTGCAATCATGCGTTAAAGTGTTAAGTGATCCTTCATCTGTCAAAGTATTACAAAACATCCTAGAGAAATGTAGCAGTGAGACGGAACAAAATCTAGAACTAAAAACTGTTAATCACCTACACAAGAGAAGAAGAACAAGTAGGGAATTTAGACTAAATGCTAACATCGACGACTTCAATATGGGAGATATTATACTGGACCTAGTATCCGTAGTGAATGTGCTACCAAATACCACATAGAAATGCATGGGAGAACCCACATTGGGATACTCAACCGTTCAATTAAAACTAGCAAATCAACATAGAGTCCTACCAATAGGTAGACTGAAAGGAGTAACAATAGATCTAGATGGAGTGCGCACTAAGGCAGACTTCAAAGTCATCGAAATAGTAGACGACACAACACCCTACCCGACACTACTCGGTCTGGATTGGGCGTTCGACAACCAGGCCATAACTAACTTGAAAACCGGAAAAATGAAATTTGAGTTGGGAGACTACAGGGTCATAGCACCACTAGAGCCATCAGAAGGTGAGAGGTTCGTAGAACCCACTTGTATGGATTTAGACAATATTGTCCAGCTATACAGAACAACTGCACGCGATGAGGATTACATAAATCCAACTGCAGATGGGGTACTCAGTTGGTGGAGCATTACTTCATGCGCAACAGACTCAGACATCGGGTTAGAAAACTAGAAACAAAGACTACACAAAGTATCCACGAGAAGATGTGCCATAATAGACTGTGTAGTAAGATGGGCAGGCATAGAAATTAGGGAACCACCCAATTTTCACGGACTGAATGATTTGGAAGCCTTTTTCACACAATATGAAGATGAAGTATTGGAAAACCAAAGATTACTAGCACTGAATTTAGCACTAAAGGCCACACCCGCAAGATGGTGGGGTGCACACAAGGAGACTATCACAGACTGGTATCAATGCAAGCGGCTATTGCGCATAAGGTTCGACGCAGAACATACATATAACAAACAACAAAAATATGAAGGACTAGGGACACTAGCGAAACACTTGAAGGAGTGTCAAACGCTGTGGAAAATGAGACCACCAGAGGAATGGCCTCATCACTTAATTCATACATTAGAAGGCATACCATCAAACTGGTACACAGACCAGGAATTGCGTAAAGTAACCAAGACACAGAAGACACTCTGACAGAACTTTATAATTACTTTCTCATTCGAGGATGAGAACCCCAACATTGATGTGACTCTAAGATGGATTAGAGGCTTCATATTCATGGAAGAACCAGAAGTATAACTTCTCACAGAAGAACAACATCAGAATAAGCTGACAGTCAAGGAACTACTGTCATGCTACCATGTACAAGAGGAAGCACTAGAAGAAGACGATCCGTGCGATATTCATATCGAAGAAGTCGGAGGTGAGAGAGATGTGGAGGGACCACCTATAGAATCAGAAGTCATCTCTGCACCAATCAGGATAAATAAGGTTAACATCGACACTACTGAGCAGCCCAAAATGGCCAACATTGGAGATTACTAGGACGAACAGACCGTAGAAAGCATCACAGAATTATTGCGTGAATATAGCGACCTTTTTCCCACCACATTTACAGAAATGAAAGGTATAGCCGGAGAACTAGGAGAAATGAAAATACCACTCAGATCCGACACAAGACCTATTAAACAATGACCCTACAAATTGAATCCCATCTACAAACAGAAAGTTAAAGACGAGATCGATAGGATGCTTGAGGCCAGCATCATCGAACTAGTCGAAGAATCAGAATGGATAAGCCTGATGGTGGTACATGACAAGAAACAAGGGAGAGGAATCAGGATATGTGTCGACTTGAGGGAGTTGAATGATGCATGCCTACACGACCCATTTCCTACACCATTCACGTATGAGGTACTAGAGAATGTAAGGGGCCACAAAGCTTACTCATTCACTGATGGATTCTCAGGCTACCATCAGATTAAGATAGCATAGGAGGTTAGACACAAGACCATATTTGCGACGGAATGGGGATCTTACCAGTACATAGTCATGCCGTTCGGACTAAAGAATGCACCTGCGATATTCTCCAGAGTGGTCATAACAACATTTAAGGAATTCATCCACTAATTCCTTGAAGTATACCTGGACGATTGGACAATGTATAACCTACTAAAAAACCATGTGGAATTTTTACGACTGATGTTATAATGATGCAGACAGTGCCATATATCACCGAATATCAAGAAATGCATATTTGGAACACCGTTTGGGATACTATTGGGACACATAGTATGCAAACAAGGTTTTCTAGTGGACCCGACAAAAATCATCATCATTGTTAACTTACCAGCACCAAAAACAGTCTGCCAACTAAGAGCAACGTTAGGACATACAGGATATTAGAGGAAATTCATCAAAGGCTACGCGCAGATTACAATGCCAATAGAAAAATTATTAAGAAAGGATACAAAGTATCAATGGAATGACGAGTGTCAACATGGTCTGGATACCCTGAAGGAAAAGATGGTCACCGCACCAATATTGGTATTTCCAGATTGGGAGAAGACATTCCATGTACATGTAGATGCATCAACGATAACACTTGGAGCTATCCTAGCACAACCAAGAGCGGAGACTTGGATCATATGATAGCGTTCACAAGAAGAAAATTGTCAGACTCAGAATAGAACTACAACAGGACAGAAAGAGAAGGCCTAGCTATGGTTTATGCACTGCAAAAGTTCAGACATTACCTGTTGGGAAAACACTTTAAGATGTTTACAGATCACTCAGCCCTGGAATAACTAGTCAACAAGCCAATGTTGGGGGGGAGAATCTGTCGATGGTTATTGCTATTTCAAGAATTTGACTTTGAGGTAATAGTTAAACCATGAAAACTGAATGCAGGACCATACCACCTATCAAGGGTCACCAATGGAGAAGAGCTGATGAATTTAGAAGACAACTTTCCAGATGCACAATTATTCTCAGTACAGATCGCTGATGAATAATTCACAAAAATCATCCAGTACCTAAGCACAGGCACCGCGCCACGAGAATATACCACTGCGCAGAAAAAAAACCTGGTAGTCTGCGCATCTGACTATCAACTGATTGCCAGACATCTATACAAGATGGGCACAGATAACATCTTACAAAGATACATATTGGAGCACGAACATCAGGAAATTCTAGCAGAATCCCATGAGGGAATAACAGGAGGGCATTACGTAGAAAAAGCTACCATGTAGAAGGTACTACACCCAGGATTATGGTGGCCAATGATCCACAGAGACTCGAAAGAGTACTATCAACGATGTGATGTCTCTCAGAGGGTAGGAAAACCCAACAGAAGGGACGAGATGCCACTACGAACGCAAGTGACATTAGAGGCATTTAGAAAATGGGCAATAGACTTTGTGGGACCAATTAACCCACCAGCCAAAAGAACTGGGGCAAGATACATTATCATCGCGATATAATACTTAACAATATGGGTGGAAGCCACACCAGTAAGAGATTGCAGCGCAAAGACAACTGTACACTTTTTGTTTGAACAGGTAATTACTAGATTTGGGTGCCCAAGAGTCTTGATGAGCGACCAAGGCACACACTTCATAAACAACACCATCCGCACGATGCTCGAAGAGTTTGAAGTTCACCACCAGAAAAGCACACCATACCACCCACAGGCAAATGGCACAGTAGAAGCCTTCAACAAAATTCTAGAGAACGCTCTGACAAAGATATATAATGTCAAAAGAGATGATTGGGACCTCAAGGTACCAGCAATACTATGGGCGTATCAGACTACGTGCAAAAAATTGACAGGGCACACACCCTTTAAACTAGTCTACGACCAAGAAGCAGTCATGCCTTTAGAATTCTTAATACCTAGTCTATGTATAGCAACAATCACACAAATGACAGAATGAGGCGCGGTACAGGAAAGACTGAATCCACTACTGTCAGTGGAGGAAGACTGAATCTTGGCAGAATTCCACCAACAAGTGCAGAAATCAAGAGACAAAGTGTGGCACGATCGACAGATCAAGAGGAAAACGTTTAAGGAAGGAGACCTAGTATTGCTCTACAACAGTAAATCATTGCAGCACCCAGGAACGCTGAGAATGCATTGGATAGGACCATACAAGGTAAAATATGTCATGGATGGAGGAGCTATACAATTAAGAGATTTAGTAGGCGCAAACCTCATAGGAATGATCAATTGAAGTCGACTGAAGCCATACAAGGAAAATCGACCACCCACAGCGTAGTTTAAAAAAAAAAAATAGCACTCCAGCGATGAACAAGCTACATGCAATATGAAACACGAAGACAGAAAAGCAAGGACAACAGTCATATCAAAAAGGGATATAAGAGGGAAAAATAAAGTCAACGAAAGCAGGTTGACATGACAACATAAGGCAGAATTAAAGTAAGAAAAGAATTGATGGGACACCACATTAAATGCACCAACTGGAGACGAAAAAGAAGGCATAATGGAAAGTATGAAACCACCACAGATGCATTGAACCCATAGTTATGGTGCATTAATCGTACAATGGAGGAAGTGTCTTCGACAAGATTTAGGATAAGTCCATACAACACATGAGCACAGAAGAACCTGGTTTATTTGCGAAAGAAGAACAGAGAGAACACAATAACAACAAGAACGAACAGAGTGAGACCAAAAATCTCACCGAAGCCATTCGAACTCAGCAAACGTTTGACCATCACCATTATGGAACCACCGAAGCTATCCGAACCGATCCAGACAGTTAGATTGACCAGGGTTCAAACTAGGTCACGAGGACTGCTGGAAGAAAATGAATAGCAACAACCGGAGATCGTCGATATTGACAAAATCCCATCGCCAAAGGAGATACTAGTAGACTCTACGCTAATACTGGAAGAGATTCAGTGGCCACAAGTAGAGACCATGGAATAGGATACACTAGCAATGGTGCAAGAACCTTAGAACGCAAAAGTAGAAACCCAGCATGAACTACAACCTGAACACATGGAAGCAGCCGTGGAAGTGAATGAAACGACAGAGAACCTGGGAGTAGAGGAGAAACCAGACAAAATGAAAGCACCCAGCTTAGGTCAATCAGAAGAGGAGATCACCAGAACTACCTGGGCTTGGTTAGAGTGGATGATAGGGGAGAAACCGAGAGTTGCAGAAACTTCAAACCAACCACCGCAACAGGAGGATAGAGTTCAGATGCCGAGCTCATCTCGAAAGAACTGACAACAAAGATTGTACTACCACGCATACCAGAGGGAGTGCATGTAGACCCGCAACTATTGGGTCATGTCGGGAAGCTCAAGTAATCCGACCATGACGTAGAAAATGAAACCAAATATCCATATCTTGCACCACTGGTCTTCATGAAGAACATAGTCGTGAACCAACTTAGGGAAACGATCAGTAAACCACATCAGTGGGCAGCTGGACTGGACAAAACATGAATTTTAGGATTGCTGAAGCTACCACACTTTGGCAGAGGTCAATACGCGATGACATGCGTAAAGCAGCTGTTAGAAGTTACAGACAGAGGGGATATATGGCTAGACAAACCCGTCCCCATAACTGTTGAGCTCATCGCACAGATAATAGGACTACCCACTCGGGGTATGGATCCCGTGCTGATTCTAGATGACAAATCCAAGGAAAAGACGTTGGCAGAAGAAATGAAGAAGAAATATGGTACCAATAGAGGCACAAGAGGCATCATAATCAAGCAGATCAATAATGCAACCACACAATTGGGCACAAAGATCTTAGCCTACAAACTGCTAAGAAAATGCCGCAAAGTAGAAGTACCGACAGGAGTCATCACTGTTGCAGCTTAGTGCATAGAAGGCACCTCCATGAGCTGGGCACCATACCTACCAAACTTGTTCCAAGTGGACTGTAAAGATGCATAGGACACAGGTACAAAATTTCATTATTCATGGTGGATCACCCCCATAGCATTTATGGGATGGCGAGAACCCGAACACGTAGTCTTTGCTACCAGACCACAACCAGAGGGAGCGAGATATCGTGTATTGAGATCCGATCCACAGGCCAAGCATAAAAGAGAGAATGGAATCATATTCTAATCATACCTATGGGACATACAGGAAGCCATCATCCGAGCATGGAGAATAACACCAGAGGCTGTCGCGCGGTATGGGGACATCGCTAATTTTTGGGCTAGACGACAAGCCATGTGGATACAACCAAGGCAGGATCCAGATAAACAGTGGCTACAGATGCGCTACTGCATCTTTAAGGGTGATATTGAGATGATAATCAATGAATGACCTGATGAATGGAGGATCCCAGCCATACCCAGAGAAGTACCAGGACAAACAATAGAAGGAGGGACTATGCAGGTGGAAACACAACCTCCGTAAATCCCAGTACCCAAAATATGAAGAACGGGCCAAAGAAAGTCAACCCAAGCAGATGAAAACTTAGAGCATCCAAGGACCCAGAAGGGGAAGAAAGAAACCACCCAGCCGACCAATGGACAATGGAAACAGGCTTAGGGAGCACCATAAATTGCCTCAAACCCCATCACACAGGAACCAGGGGGAACTAAGAGACCAGCTGTACAAGCAACAAGCCCATGCAAGAAAACAAAGGCACAATGAGCAACACCAGACTACACGATCACCAAGGATGATGGAGAGATGATCGCCAAAATGGTCCAGGACTGCCTTGCAGAAGATTTCGATCATGCAACGCACCACAGAGACAAACTACAGAAGGAACTGGCAGAAAAGGGACATCTTCTTAAGAAATTTGGGGAAGCCCAGAGTGCAAGTAGTAGCAGGGGCATAGAGACATCAACACCATAGGCCAAATATAGAGTGGAGGTAGAAGAACGAGACCTAGTTCTTCCGATGCCACACACACATTCAATGGTATACATAAATCCTAGCATGCTACAGATGGACGAAATTGTGGGACAAATGCCATTGAAGGATTTGGACCACATCCAATTGGTATTGACAAGGATGCCATCAAGGGCATTATACAAATTGCAGGTTAGCATCGACCACGAGATGGAGTCTCGAGCACACAAAAATTTAGTCGAGCTACAAAAAGAAACAAAGAAGCAGGAAGTGCTGGAAACAGTTTGTGTGCAGGCCAAATCTAAAACTCAGAGGAGAAAGAACAAAAAAATGAACTGGAACGTAGAGTGGAAGAAGATTTTGGGAAACTTCCAAGCACCACGCAAGGGAATGAACTCCCAGCCACAGAAAAGATCAACCAGATTGCACAGGCAATTGATCGATACCAGAAGGAGATCGAGAATCTCCGAGAGAAGATTAGACCAACAACTCCACCAGCAATGAAGGAGCAAAGGAAGAAGGAAGCAACACCAAAACTGCAGGAGATAGAGAAACAAGCTAGCATGACAGCTGACTTGTTCGAGAAAGCAACGCAACTTTGGACAAGACTGGAAGAAGATCCACAGGTCCAACACTGGGACAAGGAAGAGGAGAGGATCAATGCAACGATCCAATAAATCAAACAACGATAGAAGACCATACCAATTCTAGAATGGATCAAGGGAACGCAAGAGCTGAAGAAGATGCAGGCAAAACTTATCACTGCGCAAACACAGAAACAAGAGCGTCATGCTCAAATAGAACCGCTGCAGGAATGGGTAGCAGAAGTACTCATGCAGGCAGAAGGAGACAAAACACAAATAACATAGACCAAGCTAGAATGCACAGGATTGATGAGCAATGAAGTGGTAGTTCAGACAGTCGACACCATCAAGGAGAAAACCGCACAAGCACTGACAAAAGCAACAAAATTGCAGGAAAAATTTCAGACGATCACCAAGGAGATCGAGGAAGCACAGAAAGATTAGGTGACTCGAGATGAGTCACATGTCAGTGTTGGGGGCCTGTTGGCACCAGGCCGAAGGGAAGAGAAGGACGATCTTGGGAAAGAAAGCATGTAGAAGTCAAAGGAACAACTGGCAAAAGAATAGCACGTGCGCATGCAAGAAAGCGTGCACAAGGAAAGTGACAACTGGAGAAGGAACAACACGCGCATGGGAGGAAGACCTAACGTCGGTAGGGTTAGGGTTTTGGTAATACAATGTAAATGGATGAAGATCCCAAAATGTATAAATATAGATACAAAGGTATCATATAGAGGTTGGTTAGTTAGTTGTTGTTATTGTAATTACGCACGGGCGAATGTGATATGTAATGGGTTTTTCTTGTGTGAACCAATTTTTTAAGCTGTTGAGC
Organism: Picea mariana; assembly: GCA_032191745.1. NCBI lineage: Eukaryota > Viridiplantae > Streptophyta > Pinopsida > Pinales > Pinaceae > Picea > Picea mariana. Next base: position 21,197 of record JASDQU010587309.1, on the reverse strand, counting down.
AAAGGAGGGAAGAGGGAAGGTAGATCTGAGGATTAGACAGCAGGCCACAGGGCCTGGTGCGATCTAGTTTGCCTCATATAGATCTTACTTGTAAGGAGGAAATTCTAAGCGTACGACGCCAGAAATGCACAACGATCTTAATAAAAGAGCCAAGAGCCAAATATTTATGGACGTAGCCCAGGGAGGGGTGAACCACGGTAATGTCTATGTAATTTGATGAATGTATGCATGTCTTTACTTTCTTTCAACAATTAATGGTTAGGTTTGATGAATGAGTTAATACATTGTTATGAATCTGTTTATGCTGTTTGGGAAATAACTTGGGAAACCTGTGTATGCGATTGGGAAGAATAAGTAGATTTCGCTAACAACTCATAATACTCAACTTTAGTCAAGTAACCCCTATCTCCTACTCTGTCCTAGGCTGTAAACACTTGAGTCTTACAGTCACCCATTTAAAACTATCTCGGGTGAGACTGTGCAGTGCATTCCATGTACTGCGTTGCCTTCTGGTTTACCAGGAGGGACGATAGTTTTAGAGGCTTTGTTGGAAACCTGAATGACATGAACCCTAGGTCAGTAACTCAGACGACAAGAAGAAGGAAACTAAACCAACAACACTATAATATTTTGAAACGATAAATATAATCATATGTTATGTTGTTTAAAGTAACAATGTTTTTCACAATTTTTAGCATCGATGTTGCAATGTGATTAATAGGCACCGATGCGTATGACTCATAAAAACACACTGCTGTCTATTTTATGGCACACACCGTTTAGTGAGGCCAAAAGAATACAATGCATCAATATGTATTTATTTTAATTAATTGTTTTTTTTTGGCAAATTTTCAATTAATCATTTCAATATCAAATATTTTTTTATAATAACATTTATTTTTGTATTTTTGTTATTGCATTTGATATAATGTTTGCATTAATGATTTATCCAATGTGTTGCACCTATGCTATTTGTAACAATGTAAATCATCCATATATTAATTAATCAACAACAAAACATTTTACAACAATTGACAATGCAATAAACTAAGAAACCCATTTGATTATATATGAATACGAAACCCATCATCATACAAAATGGAACAACCTATTTAGGTCCATAATAATCAAAATGTAGCCAATATGTAATTGTTACACTTATTGGTAACATGTCCTCATGCAATTGGGACAATATGTTGAGTACATTAAACCAAATCCCTGATTTTCACATACAAATATTCCAAAACATATAACTTGCAGTAAAATTCAATTATATTGATTGTTTTCATCACTTGAACTATTTTCATTGCTTGAGCTGCATGCGTGCTTCATTTCTTCATCACTTGTAGGCGACATTGTACTTTGGTTATTTAACGTAATGTTTTCTTGATCAACTTGTTTTTGATGTTCAACCTCTTCATGTTCCATCTACAAACATAGAAATAAAGTGTAGTAAGTTTAATTAAATTTGATTAAGAAAGAAAAATGGTTAAGTATGGAGAGGAGAGTAAGGAAGAGAGAAGAGAGAAAAATGGTTAAGTATGAGAAGAGAAGTGAAAGGAATATGAGACTAAGTATGAGAGAAATGACTAAGGGAACATGAGAGTAATGAGAGAAATTGTTAAGTATAGAGAGTAGAGTAATAAGAGTAGTGAGGAAGAAGAGTATAATAGAGTAGAGTAGAAGAGGGAAAAATAACTAAGTATGGAATGAGAGTGGAGGAGAGGGTGGAAGAGGGAAAAATAGTTAAGTATGGAAATGAGAGTAAGAGAGATGAGAGTAAGGAATGGAAGGTAGAAAAATGGCTAAGTATGAGAAATGAAGGGAATATGAGAGTAATGAGAAAATAGAAAAATGACTGAGTATGGGAGGAGAGTATGAAGAGAGGTGAAGGGATAAGAGAGAAAAATGGTTAAGTGTGGATATGGATGGAGAGGGAAGGTGAGAGAAATGACTAAGTGAGGAGAGTACTTAGTCAAAAATTTGAAAATTGAGAGGAAAGGTGCACCATACTTAGAAAAATTCTTCTTTCCATTTTTCAAAGTTCTTTGTGCAATCTCTTTGTCAGACTTATGGATGAATATCTTGGGCATACAGACTCAGATTTTGAATCCATGAAACGCGTGATGAGGTTGAGACTGAAAGATACACAATGAACTTATAATGGTTCAAAATTTTTCTTTTTTTTCTGATATCAATTTGTTTTATTAGACCAGGAGCGAGTAAATATAGATGACCAATTTTTGGTTCCATGAATATACATCCAAGCTTATTATCAAAGAAGAGAGATCTTCATCTTCTCCACTATTTCTTTTCTTCTACACCATTTCTCATAGATTTATGCTTGAATCTCTAAATTGGGGACAAGGTTGAGTTCTTGAGTGTTCTTCTTTTGTTCTTCAAAAGAATTTTTTAATATGATCATGGAGTTTTTACAACCATGTATATGATTGTCAGAGATTTTGTAATGAAGAACATATTTCATGAATAAAAACTCCACAAAGAATTACTTCGGGGTTGATTTCGATTATATCTTGTAAATTTGAGTCTTAAGTATGAGATATTTGAAATTGATTTATCAAATTCTCTTTTGATCTTAATAGTAATATATTTTTTTTAAATTATTTGAGATGATCAAATTTTTCTCTCCTATTTCTCGTGAAGAAGATATGGATGCATTTATATGTGATTAAGAAGATTGTGTATGTGATGCTGATCACAAAGAAATTCTGATGTTGAAACCCTCCTTCAATCTTTTCTATTGTTTAAAGACTTGTTGCTGCACATAAATATTAAATCAAGTTATTGAAGAACCATTTTATTGAATAAATTCAAGCAATAAATATTTAGGGTTTGTTGCCTACACATTCTCCTAATACAATATATCACAAACATATCTTTCATCCAAAGAGGAGTACCACCTCTTTAAAACTGTTGGGGGATTCATATGCCCATGAGGTTTCCGTCTAAGTCTTGACAAATTTAGACGTCAACATATTTGGCGAACATACTAGGGAACCATTTATTTTCAAGATATTTGAGACCCTGCTTCATATTTGATTGAGAAACTAGAATCTCCATGGTTCAAGGATTCAAAAAGAAAATTAAAAAAAACTACTACTTGTTCTAGATGCAAGGGATTTATAAAAGGATTATTGAAAGATGTTTCACATTTTTTATAACCTCAAAAATACCCAAGAAGCACTGCAGATTTAAGAGAATGAACTCCCTAGCAACTCCATTGGAAAGACTCAAAATTTTCAAGAAGATGTATATTATGATTCCTATGAAGAACTTCATTCATGTCATGATGCTCCTTTAAATTCTTCATCAAGCCCATCAATGGATTTACATGACTGAACAAAAAGAACAAGTGCCCAAAGAAG
>JASDQU010587309.1:3938-14030 GCA_032191745.1 Picea mariana | reverse complement strand
CGACGAACAGGCTACATGCAATACGAAACACGAAGACGGAAAAGCAAGGACAACAGTCATATCAAAAAGGGAAATAAGAGGGAAAAAGAAAGTTGACGAAAGTAGGTTGACATGACAACATAAGGCAGAATTAAAGCAAGACAAGAATCGATGGGACACCACATTAAATGCACCAACTAGAGACGACAAAGAAGGCGTAATGGCAAGTACAAAACCACCACATATGCATTGAACCCACAGTTATGGTGCATTAATTGAAAAATGGAGGAAGTGTCTTCGACAAGGTTCAGGATAAGTCCATACAACACACGAGCACAGAAGAACCTGGTTTATTTGCGAAAGAAGAACAGAGAGAACACAATAACAGCAAGAACGAACAGAGTGAGACCACATAGCTCACCGAAGCCATTCAAACTCAACAAATGTTCGACCATCACCATTATGGCACCACCGAAGCTAGCTAAACTGAGCCAGACAGTTAGATCGACTAGGGTTCAAACTAGGTCACGAGGAATGTTGGAAGAAAATGAACAACAACAACCAGAGATCGTCGATATTGACGAAATCCCATCACCAGAGGAGATACCAGTAGACTCTATACCAATACTGGAAGAGATTCAGTGACCACAAGAAGAGGCCATGGAACAGGATACACCAACAATGATGCAAGAACCTCAGAACGCAAAAGCAGAAACCCAGCATGAACTACAACCTAAACACACAGAAGCAGTCATGGAAGTGAACGAAACAACAGAGAACTTGGGAGCATAGGAGCAAACAAACAAAATGAAAGCACCCAGCTTAGGTCAATCAGAAGAGGAGATCACCAGAACTACCTGGTCTTGGCTAGAGTGGATGACAGGGGAGCAACCAAGAGTTGCTGAAACTTTGAACCAACCGCCGCAACAGGAGGACATAGTTCAGATGCCGAGCTCACCTCGAAAGAACTGACAACAAATATTGTACTACCATGCATACTAGAGGGAGTACATGTAGACCCGCAACTATTGGGTCATGTCGGGAATCTCAAGTACTCTGACCATGATGTAGCAGATGAAACCAAATATCCAGAGCTTGCACCACAGGTCTTTATGAAGAACATAGTCGTGAACCAACTCAGGGAAACGATCAGTCAACCACATCAGTGGGCAGCTGGACTGGACAAAACATGAATTTTAGGATTGTTGAAGCTACCACACTTTGTCAGAGGTCAATACACGACGACATGTGTCAAGCAGTTGTTAGCAGTTATGCACGGAGGGGATATATGGCTGGATAAACCTATCCCCATAACTGTTGAGCTCATCGCGCAGATAACAAGACTACCCACCTGGGGTATGGATCCCGCACTGATTCTGGATGACAAATCCAAGGAAAAGATGTTGGCAGAAGAAGTGAAGAAGAAATATGGTACCGACAAAGGCATAAGAGGCATCATAATCAAGCAGATCAACAATGCAACCACACAATTGGGTGCAAAGATCTTAGCCTGCAAACTGCCAAGAAAATGCCGCAAAGAAGAAGTACCGGTAGAAGTCATCGTTGTTGCAGCTCAGTGCGTAGAAGGCACCTCCATGAGTTGGGCACCATACCTATCAAAATTGTTCCAAGTGGACTGTCAAGATGCATAGGACGCAAGTACAAAATTTTATTATTCATGGTTGATCACCCCCATAGCATTTATGGGATGGCGAGAACCCGAACACATAGTATTTGCTACCAAACCACAACCAAAGGGAGCGAGATATTGCGTATTGAGATTCGGTCCACAGGCCAAGCATAAAAGAGAGAATGGAATCATATTCAAAGCATACCTACGGGACATACAGGAAGCCATCAGCCGAGCATGGAGAATAACACCAGAGGCTGTAGCGCGATATGGGGACATCGCTAATTTCTGGGCTAGATGACAAGCCATGTGGATACAACCAAGGCAGGATCTAGATAAACAGTGGCTACAGATGCGCTACTGCGTCACCGAGGGTGATATTGAGATGATAATCAACGAATGTCCTGATGAATGGAGGATCCCATCCATACCTAGAGAAGTACCAGGACAAACAATAGAAGGAGGGACTATGCAGGTGGAAACACAGCCTCCGTAAATCCCAGTACCCAAAAGACAAAGAACGGGCCAAAGAAAGTCGACCCAGGTAGACGACAACTCAAAGCAGCCAGGGACCCAAAAGGGGAAGAAAGAAACCACCCAGCCGACCAATGGACAGTGGAAACAGGTTGATGGAGCACCAAAAACCGCCTCAAACCCCATCACAGAGGAACTAAGAGACCAGTTGTACAAGCAACAGGCCCACGCAAGAAAACAAAGGCACAACGAGCAACACCAGACTACACGATCATGAAAGATGATGGAGAGATGATCGCCAAAATGGTCCAGAACTGCCTTGCAGAAGATTTCGATCATGCAACGCACCACAGAGACAAATTGCAGAAGGAATTGGCAGAAAAGGGATAGCTTCTTAAGAAATTTGGGGAAGCCCAGAGCGCAAGTAGAAGCAGAGGTGTAGAGCCCTCAACAACATAGGCCAAATGTAGAGTGGAGGTAGAAGAATGAGACCCAGTTCTTTCGATGCCACACACACATTCAATGGTCTACATAAAGCCTAGCATGCTACAGATGGATGAAATTGTGGGACAAATGCCATTGAAGGATTTCGACCACATCCAATTGGTCTTGACAAGGATGCCATCAAGGGCATTATACAAATTGCAGGTTAGCATCGACCACGAGATGCAGTCTCGAGCACACAAAAATTTAGTCGAGCTACAACAAGCAACAAAGAAGTGGGAAGTGCTGGAAACAGTTTGTGCACACACCAAATCTAAAACTCAGAGGAGAAAGAACACAAAAATGAACTGGAACGCAGAGTGGAAGAAGATTTTGGGAAACTTCCAAGCACCGCGCAAGGGAATGAACTCCCAGCCACAGAAAAGATCAACCAGATTCCATAGGCAATTGATCGATACTAGAAGGATATCGAGAATCTATGAGAGAAGATTAGACCAACAACTCCACCAACAGTGAAGGAGCAAAGGAAGAAGGAAGAAACAACAAAACTACAGGAGATAGAGAAAAAGCTAGCACAACAACTGACTTGTTTGAGAAAGCAACGCAACTTTGGACAAGACTGGAAGAAGATCCACAGGTCCAACACTGGGACAAGGAAGAGGAGAGGATCAATGCAACGATCCAATAAATCAAACAGCGACAGAAGACCATACCAATTCCAGAATGGGTCAAGGGAACACAAGAGTTGAAGAAGATGCAGGCAAACCTTATCACTGCGCAAACACATAAACAAGAGCGTCAAGCTCAAATACAACTGCTGCAGGAACGGGTAGCAGAAGTACTCGTGCAGGCAGAAGGAGCCAAAACACAGATAACACAGACCCAACTAGAATGCGCAGGATTGATGAGCGACGAAGTGGCAGTTCAGACAGTCGACACCATCAAGGAGAAAACCGCGCAGGCACTGACAAAAGCAACACAATTACAGGAACAATTCCAAACAATCAGCAAGGAGATCGAGGAAGCATAGAAAGATTAGGTGACTCGGGACGAGTCACATGTTAGTGTTGGGGCCCTGTTGGCACCAGGACGAAGGGAAGAGAAGGATGATCGTGGGAAAGAAAGCGTGCAGAAGTCAAAGGAACAACTGGCAAAAGAATAGCATGCACACATACAAGAAAGTGTGCACAAGGAAAGCGACAGTTGGAGAAGGAACAACATGTGCATGGGAGGAAGACCTAACGTCGATAGGGTTAGGGTTTTGGTAATACAATGTAAATGGATGAAGATCCCAAAATGTATAAATATAGATATGAAGGTATCATATAGAGGTTGGTTAGTTAGTTGTTGTTATTGTAATTATGCATGGGCGAATGCGAGATGTAATGGGTTTTGCTTGTGTGAACAAATTTTTTAAGCTGTTGAGCAAAGGAAGGAAGAGGGAAGGTAGATATGAGGATTATAAAATAGGCCATAGGGCCTGGTGTGATCTAGTTCACCTCATATAGATCTTACTTGTAAGGAGGATATTGTAAGTGCACGACGCCAGAAATGCAAAATGATCTTAATAAAAGAGCCAAGAGCCAAATCTTTATGGACGTAGCCCAGGGAGGGGTGAACCACGGTAATATCTGTGTAATGTGATGAATTTATGCATGTCTTTACTTTCTTTCAACAATTAATGGTTAGGTTTAATGAATGAGTTAATACATTGTTATGAATCTATTTATGCTATTTGGGAAATAACTTGGGAAACCTGTGTATGCCACTGGGAAGAATAAGTAGATTTTGCTAACAACTCATAATACTCAACTTTAGTCAAGTAACCCCTATCTCCTACTCTGTCCTAGGCTATAAACACTTGAGTCTTACAGTCACCCATTTAAAACTATCTCGGGTGAGACTGTGCAGTGCATTCCATGGACTGCGTTGCCTTCTGGTTTACTAGGAGGGCTGACAGTTTTAGAGGTTTTTTGGAAACCTGAATGACATGAACCCCCGGGTCAGTAACTCAAACGAAAAGAAGAAGGAAACTAAACCAACAACACTATAATATTTTGAAACGATAAATATAATCATATGTTATGTTGTTTAAAATAACAATGTTTTTCACAAATTTTAGCATCGATGTTGCAATGTGATTAATAGGCACCGATGCGTATGAATCATAAAATCACACTGTTGTCTATTTTATGGCACACACTGTTTAGTGAGGCCAAAAGAATACAATGCATCAATATGTATTTATTTTAATTAATTGTTTTTTTTTTGCAAATTTTCAATTAATCATTTCAATATCAAATATTTTTTTATAATAACATTTATTTTTGTATTTTTGTTATTGCATTTGATATAATGTTTGCATTAATGATTTATCCAATGTATTGCACCTATGCTATTTGTAACAATGTAAATCATCCATATATTAATTAATCAACAACAAAACATTTTACAACAATTGACAATGCAATAAACTAAGAAACCCATTTGATTATATATGAATAAGAAACCCATCATCATACAAAATGGGACAACCTATTTAGGTCCATAATAACCAAAATGTAGCCAATATGTAATTATTACACTTATTGGTAACATGTCCTCATGCAATTGGGACAATATGTTGAGTACATTAAATCAAATCCCTGATTTTCACATACAAATATTCCAAAACATATAACTTGCAGTAAAATTCAATTATATTGATTGTTTTCATCACTTGAACTATTTTCATCGCTCGAGCTGCGTGCGTGCTTCATTTCTTCATCACTTGTAGGCGACATTGTACTTTGGTTATTTAACCTAATGTTTTCTTGATCAACTTGTTTTTGATGTTCAACCTCTTCATGTTCCATCTACAAACATAGAAATAAAGTGTAGTAAGTTAATCTACATTTATATAGTAGAATATAATGATTGTGTAAATAAAAAAACATACCATATCAATGATTGTTTCATAAACAATACACATTCTTTCGAAGCCATGCTGCATGTCGTCTCTCAAAATCTCTTCTGTTGGCTGCACTCCATACTTTGTTTCCCACATGTTTAATACACCATGACAAAATATAGTTGATGCAATTAATATAATGGTTTCTTGTTGTTCCATTAATTATAAAACGAGGGAAGTTAAACAACATAGCTACTTATAAATTGTTCAATTAAACCTTGATACTTCAACATATACTCACAACCCATACTTAACCCAATGTCGATAAATTCTTTGGTTGGCTCTTCTTTGTATGTTAGAACATATTAGAATACATACATGGACAAGTGTAAATTAATTATTTAAATATAAAGATCACAACAAATATGAAATCTTAAGTAGGTTCGAAAATGTAAGTGCTCACAAACTTTGCGATCAACCCTTTTCTTCATTGTCGTCGTGTCTTATGCGCTGAATGGGTTCCATTTTTTTTTGCAACAAAACAATTAAAACTTAGTATTTCATGTGATAATTAAATTTGATGTACATAAAATAATAAATCAATGATGACATACCTTTGATGCGCGTTGTTGTTGGGATGGCTCCTTCTGCGATACAATTATGTTCATTTATTTTACCATCTCTTTGTACACTTTTTTTGACATCCCTATCAACATGTATTGGTTTTCCCCTCATTTGTTCCTTGGAATTTGGATAATATTCCTAAAAAATGAAAAGCACAATAATCTTGGAGTCATTGGGTTGATTTTTGTATTGTAAGTGGAAAGTATGTTTATACGTTCTTTCCACTATATCCCTCATAGTTTTGTAAAAAATTCCCCCCTTTCGTTAACTTCTAACACCACTCCAGATGAACTGAGGACCAAGTCATAATCATTTACATCCTTCATAATTGTTATCTTCTTAGGACGACATACTGTTCCCTCGTTATTGGTCCCTGCACAATGTTAAAAAAATGTGAAATCAAGTGCTTAAAACATGTTAGTGATTAATGTTAAGAAATTTATTTTTAGTAAAAGTCAAAGGAAAAATTTATGTTGATTACCTTTTGATCCACCTAATTCCTCTTTTTGAAACACTTCAATAAATATTTTATGCTCGTTTTCACTCAAATTGCGAACAATCTTATAGAGTTTCTTCAAGTTTTTGTTTTGCATGACATGCTTTAACCAATACACATCATTAATTTAAATCTACATATAATTCAAATATATTAAATTTTTAATAAAACTTAAAGAACTTGCCTTGTTCTGATCTTGTTGGGATGAGCTACCATCACACTCATTGCAATAAGTTGTTGATCCGGGTTATTTTTGGCACAAAATGAGAGCGGAGATATAATAAAGATATGTACAGAGATATCGCGGATATCAAATAATATAACATAAATGTATCATATATGCAACCATAAACACAAAGAAACAATAATACACAATTTTCTATTAATGAGCGAAAATGTACAAAGACTGTAAAAATACAGAGTGAAAGACTCACTAGAATGGTGGCAGCTTATCCCTGATAAGAGATGTGACGGCTACTCGCATTCGCAAGAAGATGATTTTACAATGAGGCTCCAAAGAAATTTTTATCATAAAGGAAATTCAAAACCCTAACCCTGGAAGATGAAAAGCCAACAATTTTGTGGACCCCGTTTTGGGTAGTTTGGTGTATATCAACTTCTCGGGGGCGTAACTTTGGCATACGATCTCCGTTTGGGGTGCACGATAGCTCATTGGAAAGGTATTGTCGAGGAGATTCATTTTGGGGGCTCAATCAAATCCATAGGCTATCAGTGAGAAGCTTGATCCTGAAAAACCTTCATTTAGGCCCTCAAAATGGCCCCGAAAGTTAAAAACTGCTAAAAATAGTAAATTACCAAAATTGCCAGAAAACTATTTTGAGCTAGTTGGAAAAGGTGGGTGGCCACTGATATTCACCTGGATCATTTGTTTTCCTTAAGCTTCTATTGACCATCTTATATAAAAAATATCCAGGAATCATGAGATATATAAATTATAAAGAAAAATTTACAAAATAAGATTTTGGTGAGTATAATTAAATAGTACTCATCGGTGCATTAAACATATGTATGCACAATGAGATATTATTACCATGTTGTTATGAAATTGAAAACATTTTGTTTACAAATTGTTATATTCACGTTGTTCTCTACAAAATAAGAGAAGCATTGGTGCCTCATTATTGTTTATTGTGTACGCCGAGCCTATGAAAAAATTTAAAACATGCCACTTTCAATATTAAAAAAATATTATTTACATTTTAAACTCAATGGTGTTGTTGACAGGAACATGCACACCGGTGTGCTATTCCTATACAATGCGTACTAGTAACTGCGAAAGTGTTTTTGTTAAATAAAACTGACAATGAAAGGGTTTGGGATCCAATGCAATGAGTGGTCCCATTGCAACAGATACCAAATACTCCATATACAAGTAAGAAACCTGTTGATGTTTGAATATGTCAAGACCGAAACGACAACCTCATGAGGATATAAATCCCTCCTCGTTTTTAAAGAGGTGGTACTCCTCTTTGGCTGAAAGATATATCTGTGATATCTTGTATTAGGAGAATTCTTAGGCAACAAACCTTAGATATTTATTGCTTGAATTTATTCAATAAACGGTTATTCAATAAATTGATTTTATCTTTATGTGCAACAAGAAGTCTTTAAACAATTGATTTTATATATGATATTCATCATCTTAGCTTTCCAATGATATAAAATTTACCCAAATCCGTCTCCCGGATCTCAAGATATGAGCTCATGAAGTTGAGTTGTCATGCATGCCCATTAAAAATGAATCTGACTGATATTTCAATTTCTAGGAATAATGTGACCAATTTCAGCCCTTCTAACTTGTACCATCATCTTCTTCTTTGAAATACCTTTCCAACGGTCTTAAATTTGCATGATTTCTTTGCCCGGAGCTCAAGTTATGGCCTTTGCAAGATCATGACTCAACCACCATCCATTAATTTCGTGGGTCATTCTTAGCCCTTGATTTGAATTTGTCTTTTGTTTTAAAATTCCCATCCCACATCCATTGTGGTGGTTGAAAAATTGGTGTTTATAATGCAAAGTCCTTCCTTATTATTCATGTCAAGTAAATGAACTTATGGAAGTCATGCCTTATCTTAACTCTTAGTGCCTTATAAAATATATCTCACGGTAATATTTTGGCCACCAAGTCATTGCCAAGTCATTGCCCAATCAACCTGTAGATGTATGACACATCACGTCCAATCATCATCTAGTCACCTGCCATGTGTCACTTGGATACATGTCCATAAAACTTAGGACAAGAGAAATGTGATTAAAATAATATGAGAAATTCATGGAGTTAGAAAATATATCTCATAGTAATATTTTGGCCACCAAGTCATCGCCCAATCAACCTGTAGATGTTTGACACATCATGTCCAGTGATCATCCAATCACTTTCCATGTGTCACTTGGATATATGTTCATAAAACTTAGGACAAGAGAAATATGATTAAAATAATATTTGAAATTCATGGAGTTACGTGAAATATGGAAAATGAATAAGGAAAAGGAAAATAAGAAAAATAAATGGAAAATGAGAATACGAAAGTGAAGGTGGAAATGGATAAGTATGGAATATGTGGTATCGAAAGTAGAGTGTAAGAAAGAAAGAAAAATGGTTAAGTATGGAGAGGAGAGTAAGGAAGAGAGAAGAGAGAAAAATGGTTAAGTATGAGAAGAGAAGTGAAAGGAATATGAGACTAAGTATGAGAGAAATGGCTAAGGGAACATGAGAGTAATGAGAAAAATTGTTAAGTATAAAGAGTAGAGTAATACGTGTAGTGAGGAAGAAGAGTAGAATAGAGTAGAGTAGAAGAGGGAAAAATAACTAAGTATGGAATGGGAGTGGAAGAGTAGAGTGGAAGAGGGAAAAATAGTTAAGTATGGAAATGAGAGTAAGAGATATGAGAGTAAGGAATGGAAGGTAGAAAAATGGCTAAGTATGAGAAATGAAGGGAATATGAGAGTAATGAGAAAATGGAAAATGACTAAGTATGGGATGAGAGTATGAAGAGAGGTGAAGGGATAAGAGAGAAAAATGGTTAAGTGTGGATATGGATGGAGATGGAAGGTGAGAGAAATGACTAAGTAAGGAGAGTACTTAGTCAAAAATTCGAAAATAGAGAGGAAAGGTGTACCATACTTAGACAAATTCTTCTTTCCATTTTTCAAAGTTCTTTGTGCAATCTCTCTGTCAGACTTATGGATGAATATCTTGGGCATACAGACTCATATTTTGAATCCATGAAATGCATGATGAGGTTGAGACTGAAAGATACACAATGAACTTATAATAGTTCAAAAATTTTCTTTTTTCTGATATCAATTTGTTTTATTAGACCAGGAGCGGGTAAATATAGATGACCAATTTTTGGTTCCATGAAGATACATCCAAGCTTATTATCAAAGAAGATAGATCTCCATATTCTCCACTATTTCTTTTCTTCTACACCATTTCTCATAGCTTTATGCTTGAATCTCTAAATTGTGGACAAGGTTGAGTTCTTGAGTGTTCTTCTTTTATTCTTCAAAAGAATTTTTTTATATGAT